>QVOB01009837.1:0-11454 GCA_014839585.1 Pseudomyrmex concolor | reverse complement strand
TAGAGAAAAAATAGCTGGTGCGTACCGTCATTTGATTGTGAGCCAGCGAGCAAACCTCTAATAAAGCAAAATAGCAAAGCGAACGAAAATCTGTTTGATAAATCATTTACACAAGATAGTTTCAAGAAAGTGAGACATGAGACTAGTCTGTCAAAGTTGCTCGAGGCTTGCGAGCCTCAGAAACCTTTCGAATTGGCAATCAGCAAACAGAAACAGAAGGAAATTACTGACTGGCTTCAGTGTAGAGCGTTGAGAGGACAGCCGTCTATGCTGATCCTCTCTGGTCCTTCTGGTTGTGGAAAAACTGCAGCTGTAAAGTTACTTGCTAGAGAAAATGGATTTGATGTCATGGAGTGGATTACTCCTATTGATCCAGCTGAAGATGAAAACAGTAATTAAATATATTACTTGATATATTATTTGTAGGGAAGCGTCAAATTCTATGTAAATTCTTTTTAGTGTACAAATACAATGTAATATAATTGTAACATAATTTTAGAGCGTATAATGCGGCAAGGTGACAGATTTGAGGATCACTTGATTCGCGCTACGCGTTATCGCACGGTACTAGGCAGCTGCTCCAAACAGCTTCTTCTTGTTAAGGACCTTCCTAATGTGTACCTGGAAGATCACAAGGCTTTTTTTGCTCTTTTAGAGTAAATATTTCACTAAATATTGTAAGATATTGAGTATACTTGTACAAATGTTTTCTGACTAGTATCTTTTTCTAGAAATTATTTCCAGATAGGAAAACAACCTGTGATCATTGTTTGCACAGAAACCGGAAACTCAAGATTGATGCAGACCCTGTTTGCTCCTGCTATAAGGGAGAAATTCGGCATTCATGACATTAGGTAACGATTTTTATATTGTCTGTGAGATCAATGATAAAATTTGCTAATACATGCGGGGTAAATGTTTGTAATCTCGATTTATTTGTAGCGTCAATGCGGCTACGCAAACCTCGATAAAAAATGTACTGAAGCGCGTGTCCAATATACTAAATACCATTGCGAGCGACATGCTACGCGTTTCTCAGCAACACATCGACGAGATAGTGTCCAATAACATAGGCGACATGCGCAGCGCTGTTTTAAATTTAATTTTTATTTCTCTCAAAGGTACGTACTGTATATAGTTAGATAAGTCGACAAGCTCGAATTTGAATCGTTCTCGTTGCTTGCTAGTGCCCGGGCGACATTTGAAAAGTGAATGTGGTTCGCGGGAGGAAACCTTGGGTCTGCTGCATGGAATCGGAAGAGTCACAAATCCAAAAAGTAAAATTTGATTTCACTTTCAAATCGCGCAAAGTTTTCACGACTTAGTGAGAGATTAAAATTTTTTATGAGCAATTCCAGGAGAACCAGATGGCAATTCCTTCAAGTTCGTGCATGATCCTGAAGAAATAGCCGCGTACTTTACCTCGCACTCAGTGGTGTTCGTTCAGTTTCTTCAGGAAAATTATTTGAACACGATACGAACACTCGAGGAAGCCAGTGTGGCGTCCGATATCTTGAGCTTGGCCGAAGTTTTCAATTCCGAATGGCGTGTTAGTTTCACTTTTTTCTATTAATTTTCCAAGAGATTTTTATTATTTTATCGCATTATTATATTTTTTTCCAACAGGATCGTAATTTGAGTAAAGTCGCATTGTCGTATTGTATCCGTGGCTTGATGCTGGCCAACGAAAAGCCTGTAACTGGATGGAATCCGGTGAGAAAACCGCGAGACACTCAGAACATGTAAATATCTAATTAGTCTTGATATAATTTATTTTCTCATACATTTTATATCTTTAATACTCTTTAAATTTACTTATTCGTAGACGACGATGTTTGGTAACAACCGAGAAACAATGGTATGAATCAATAATCAAACCTTCACCTGTCTCGAAGGAAAAGATATTAGACGAAGATATGGAAATGACTATTGTTGAAGATTAGCGAATGTATATTGAACCTGTATACGCAGTTTTCCTACGTGTTTGCAATTTGTTTTACTCATTTCTATTTCTGATACTATTGTTAAGGTATTAATCAGAAACACTTGTTACATGAGTAATTCTATACTTTTGTCATTATCAAAAAAAAGTTCTAAGAAGTCTAGTTTTAAATGTACATTTTTTTAAATAATATTTTTCGATAAATTTAAGTTTTCTTAACTTTCAAAAAGCCGGCTGTGTTGGAGAAGTATTTTGCATTTGCCTCGTTCACCTTCTTCTCCGCAGCTTGCGGATTGACAATTTCAAGACCCTGTAAACACGTCAACAAAAGACAAAGTAAGAGATATTGTTATAATTATTTTTGATAATTTCAAGGAATATAAACGTACTTGTAAAGGCGTGAAAGCGACACTAGAAGCGGTACCGGAAACTTGCTTTTTGACAGTGGTGCTCCCACCCCATTGTTGTTGCTTCTGCAGGTTCTTCTGAAGCGTTTTTGATATTCTGACCTTTGTCTTTTCATCGATCTGTGGCAGCCTGATTCGACCCGTACCCGCTTTTCCGATTGTTCCTCGCGAATAGCCGAGATCCTCTTGGTAGGCGTCATTTTCAATCTGCAAAATCGCAATAAAACCATGTTATCTTACGGTGCAATACTATCACGAAACTTAGAACGTTCTATAATAACTCACGTCCGCGAAGTTCATCCTATTAGCGTGTTTCCTGAACTCCGTAATTGCGTAACGCTCCTTCATCTTGCGGACGCGTTTACCTCCACGTTTCTTCCGACCGGGATCGATCGGTTTCGGTAGCGGCTTCACGAACTTCACTGGCGGTGGCTCTTGCAACTTGTCCAGTTTCTTTTCAATCTCCTCGCGTAGCATCTGGCCGATGTGACCGTCCGTACTCTCGTGGCAGGCGTCCACTCTGGCCGCCAGCATGCTCTTCGCCGCTACTAGCCTCGCCGCTTTTCTTCGTAGATCCTGCAATATCAAGTCTATTATACTTTACTTTTTTTTTTTAAGATTCTTCCTGCACACATACGTATATATTGCGATTTCCTTTACGAAATAGAACACTTACTGGAGGTGTTTCTTGCACGATATCGGAGTAATAGATGAATCCAGTGTGAGGTAAAGTGGTAACTTGCGAAAATCCAGAGAGCGTGGTCTTTTGAGATCCCAAGACTAGAAGATTACAAGCTGGCATCTTGGACAGCTTTGTCAGACCACCCGCCACACCTAAAAATTGACAAAAACTTTGGTGCAACGGTTTGAAAAGTCCATATTATTTTAATAAAAGATTTTAATAAATTACCCATTATCTTGGCGGCTGTTGATGCACCGACAATTATCGATAGATTTGGCGCAATAAATGCCATTCTACTTTCTACGTATTCAAATATCTTCAGTTTATGATTATTCAATTCTACCGCCATGTCGCAAGCTTCACAAATAGCTTCTTTCTCCTCCTCTGTCAGTAATTGTCTAAAAGATATAAATAGATAGATGTTAAAAATAAATACATAGCTTAGAAGAAGATAGCTTTTAAAATAGATATATTACCCTTGAGTGGTTGAGGCTGTCACAGAAACAACCATGATAGTGGCTTGAGTGAGGAACTGTTGTAGTATTTCATTGTTCTTGGCCTTGTCCAGGTCATTGCCCAATTCTCTAACAGTCATTACATATTCTAATGGTCCTACCACTAAAGATTCCAACTCTGGAAATCTTTTTGAGTACTTGTCTCTTGTGAATCTATGTATAATAGCTGAAAATACATGAGAATTATTTGCACGTGTATATATATAATTTGTAGTTTACAAAGATGTGCAATTGTCTCAACTTAGTACCTATTTCGTTATCAATATCAACAGCCATGTTATTAGCTTCAACTATCAACTGATACTCCGGATCAGACTCGACAGGTCCTATAATGTCAGTTGACTTTCTCGGTATCTTGCCGTGCTTCTCAATCTCTATTATAATTTTCTGCAACAGTTCCGAATCCCGTAACTTGGCCAATTCTCGAACAGAAGACACCTTTATTTCTAAAATCGTGTTGTAACATTAAATATTACATAAAATACACACGCAAATGTTAGTTTTTAAATCTTTTGAGATGATCTAACCTTCTTCTATGACTTTGGAAACCGAAGTTGGAAGGAAGTTCGGTTCCGGTTCCTCCATGAGCACATCTCCGTCATCGTTTTCCTCGAGATCGGCGAGAAGTTCGTCCGCTAGAGACATTTCTGCAAATTATTTTTATTTATTTATCACACAGAATTCGTTGATGTAAACACACGCGATCACGTTTCAAGTGGCATTTAATACATTACAGCGCTGTTGAATAGATGGCGTTTCTGTGTCAAATCGCGGCTTGTGCATCATTTGTACAAATATGGGATCGATAGCAGTTCATCAAGATACGCGCAAGTAAATTAGAATGAAAACTATGAATGACAAAACCGATCAGCAGCGATGTGACTGCTCCGCCGGGAATTCTGAATCGAGTTTATTATGATCGTCGTACATTGGAAAAGTGTCAGTGAGGTTTTGCTCTTGCAAAAGAATTTGCAAATCCTAACTGTGTAAAGGGTTGCTCGTTGATCGTATTTTATATATATATATTGATGAAAGAAACCTTCTGGAAAGCATGAGATGCAAAGGAACAACGTTAGAAGAAGAACGTGAGTCCATGTGTTATCTTGTGTGTTTTATTTTGTCTGAAAACGTCTCTACTCAAATATGCATTGATGCACAAAACCTGTTTCACAGAATTAGTCCGCTGACGCAAAAGATAAAAGCTCCCCAACATCTATTGAGACTTCACGACAGAGAGAATGAATTTAACGAGGAACAAAGCGATGGCTTTCGACTGCCCAGCTTGCCGCAGCCAAAGTGGAAAAACGATGATAACGTCGTGTCTAATAGTAACAGCGCGGCAACCTCTGTTTCTTGGTCACAGGAGGTGGAAGACGCGGCAACTCAGAAAGTGGAGGAACAGTGGATGACTATAGAGAAAGTCTTTTACAAAAGTGAGGAGGAGGACAATCAGTCACTTCAAGGAGCCATTTTAGACGAATGTACACAGTGGAGGACACAGATACCATATCTCAGAATAATTGGTAAAAATCCAATTTGTGACAATAGCACACAAGATAAAATTGATTCTAATGACAAGGAAAAACTATTCGATAATCCACAAAGTGATGAACAGCTCGTAGAACACTCTGATTCTTTAGTAAAGGTAAAGAATCAGAAATATCTTTCAGGATATATACTTGATTGATCTCTGTACAAAATATTATAAGACTTTTATTTATAGGAAAGAGAGGATTCTGCAGAATACAAAGCAAATATCGCAAAATTCGAAGACGTTCTTGATATTCTGACAGAATATGTCATTTCACAGCTCTTCCCTAACGAGAGTGATAGAGACTCTTTATCTGAAACTCTAAGCGATACTCTGAAAATAACTCGCGCTCCTGTTCACAGTAATACAAGAAATTCCTCAAGAAACTCTAGAAGAAACTGGACAGAAGAAGCCAGTTCGCCGAATTATATTGAGAACAAGTCTCTAAGCATAAGAAATCGATTGCTGGATACAAAAGGCTCCCTTCAGACAATAAAGAACGATGCAACTTATCAAGAAATTCAAAGGTAAACAAATAGAAGTACATCAAGTATATAAAAAAAAAAAAAAAGAAGAAAAAGCGATCTTAATATCGTAATCTGCAGAAGAATTAATATCGTAATTTGCAGAAGACAGAAGAGCTCCGCGAGTAAGCCGAGAGACAATGGCGGAACGGGAGAAGACGCGTCCAAACTCAAAGAAAGACTGCCCACGCCACACATAGCCAGAAATAAGCTCGGCACCGTTTTCAATGAGAAGATTGTCGTCAGTCCCGTGCCCTTTGTAGTAACTACGCGGGAAAGCTTTTCCACTTTGAAAACTATTCCAATTCGATTCATGAACGAAGATATTTTCCATGGTAGATGGTGTCAAGTTATATTTCATGTTAACCGATGAAAAATATTGATATTCACGGAGATTGTTGTTGGTCCAGGACCTCCCAGACACGTTTCAGGTTTCCAGAATTCCGCGAGAAAACCGGGTACTTCGAGAAGTCCAAATATTCATTCCGCCTGGCAGGCTCCTGTTTGTCCAACCGTGTGGCCGAAAAATGTCCGACTCGCTCCCATAGATACTTCGACACTTCGTAGCAGTAGTAGAAATAGGTTTGTGTTTTGATAACCGAGTGTTTGTTTAGCTCTTTTCAAATGGCTTATTAAGCAAAGGCTTGAAGAATTGTAAAAAGCACATTAGAATGTGTGTTACGAATATTTTTCAGACTCGCACCGTCGCCGGTTGTTCTGCATTGCAGCAAGAAGCCGCTGAGTCCGATTTCCCGGCCGGTGATTCCGAAGTCCGCCCGCACAACTCGCGTTCGCAATGGCGATGTTTTAGAAATCCAGGGAAGGCACTTTGTACCCGATCAGTCCAAACTCAACTCCGCCAATTGGGACTACACTCCCAGAGCGGTCTCCAGGAGCAAGAAGAAAAAGGAACGATCGAGGGGAGGGAAAAGAGCTTGATGTAAATTCGAGAAAAAGCGCCTTTATAAAACGCTCTCTTCTGCCGAGAGAAATATATTTTTCTGTGTCCTTGTATATGTGTCGGTGTTGTACAAGTCGTTTTTTGTGTGTGCGATCGTGAAAAAATCAATCAGAGTACAAAATGCTATTTTCGACACGTTTAGTTTCGCAGCTGAAATGCTTTTGGAGCACCGGCTTTGGAAACGATAGCGTTCGTAGTCTCTCCGAAGAGAAACGTCATCGCGCAACGCGTTTTCGCGTGTACTTTGAACACCGTTGTTCCATAAATAACGTGTCGGTGACTGTCTCTACCTCATCACGTTTGTTCAAATATTCCACACGCTTTTATCGCGAATGAATTATATTTTTGTAATTCAATGGGCACGAATTAAATGTATATAAAAAATGATTATAAATGTATCGTTGTAAAAAAAATATATATACATATTTAATGTGAGTAAACGCAACAGCGCGTTGTTAGGCGTGAAATATAAACAACATACATCTCGTCATCCCGAAAACATCCGTTTTGTTTTCTATTCTAACGTGCATACACGCAGACGTATGTTTCTTATGTTTGCTTGTTTACTGCGCTGCGTAACAGCTGAGAAGTTAAAAATAAATCATGTAAAACATCCGGCAAAATGAAAGAAATACACAGAGACAAATAACAAAAAATTCGCGCGAGTTGTTGTCTCGTAAAATCTGAACAGGTCTGTTGAACAATTTTTTTTTAGTTTAGTTTTATTTACTTCCGGTCTGTCAACAAAACTGTAACAGACCTGCTAAGTGTCTTTTGCTTCATTTTGTTTCAACGGATTTTTGGATAGAATTCTGCCGACAGAGATGCATCAAATCTGTTGTCTCTCTGACGTGACAAAATAAATCGCGAAAATCCATTTCCGATAGATTTTACTATCAGAGCGCATAGTATGAAACATAAAACAGCAGGAGTCGATTAAAACATGTAATTACTTTGATACTATATTGCGCGCGCGCGTGTGTAAACTATTTTTATGCGCTTATTATATAACACGTGCATCAGATTAAAAAAAAACAAAATAAAATAGCAAAACTGCGGTAAGGCAAAGAAACGATTCATCACTGAGAATCAATATTCTCTATATGTATTCCCGACAACATTATCTGTTTCTTTGAGGGCGTGTGAAAATAGCAAGAAACTCTCAACGAGAGAGAACACGGCATTTGCGCAAGTTCAATGTCTTTGGCGCCACAACGCTTTCCGCGTTGCGTTTAGTTTCGCGCGAGCTTGCGGTGGGTACAGGACGCTTTGGCGTTTTCGGGTCGGTAAATTTGGAGGGTGAGTGAAATTCAATGATTCAATAAACCGCGTCGTATTGACAAAAGTACCCAACGCGAGCTAAAACAATGTTTTTGTTTTTATTCAAACGATTTCTTCAAAATTCACGAGAAATTTTATGTTTTGTTAAAAGATTTTAATATTTGTTTTTATAAAATTATAGCAAATGTATAAAATATTGAAACTTGTTTACAGTTTTCTAATACGCTTTCGAAATATGATAAATTGTTGTATGAACAATTACCAAAAAGAAGAAACATGTTTTCCCACAGGAAAATCTTCGGCGTGTAAAGGTGCAAAGTTGGTGCATGTCTCATCATGATAACTCAGACGAAGCATCTCGTGACGAATTCCCCCGGGCGTATGTCCATCTACGAACAATCGGAAAATATGGAACTTCTGATGACAGTAACAAGAATCTTAGGAATATGCACCGCTATTGGTGAGTTGATATTGGTGAGATCGAGTTGTTAATTAATTAAAGTACGTACATTTTATCTTCAAATTTATATCGCGAGACTTGAACCAAAATGGCAATTTTTTAAAAATGAGGAAAAAAAAACAAAAACAATTTGACGATTTTTACATTTTAAAAAATGCAAAAGAGACAAGCAGACAAAGAGAAAAGAAAATGAAGTCTAATGCGATGCTACATACTTTTTGGGCTATTATAAAAAATATATAACAGTAAAAATATAAAACATATAACAAAATGTATAACATATGTAATATATAAATACATAAAAATTATAAAAATATGAATTTTTAAATCCAGAAATAGGATTTTACAGCCGTATGCTGGTTTGCAAAATTTATATTTTTATATTTTAAATATAATTGCTTAATATACATTTTAATATATTTTTAATATACATTTTTGTTAAATTACCGCATGGAATGCGGAAGATCTGGGTCGACTCCTGGCAAGGGTGTCTTTCGCATTGAAATTTTTGAAATTTCATGAGGGAGATTAAATGGATAATTCATATATACGTGATGCAAAGTAGCAGTCTATGAATTTTAGAATTGTTATTCAATTCAAATTATCTATTAGCGCGTAATTAGTTTACATGTTAAAATATATATTATATTTCGCACGTACATCCATGTGGCTATAAAAAGTCCTATTTCTTGATTTAAGTTTATATTGAAGTTGTATTTATTTGTTATATATAAAAATATAAAAGAAATATGATATAAACATGTAGGAAGAAAAAAAACAAACTTTGACTTCGAGTAAAACATCGATCTCGTCAATTTCGTCTGTACTTGAATAGAAATTTCACCGCGGGGCGAACGCCGCAAACGAGTTCGAGATAAAAAACAGACGGGGAAAAGAAAGAGCGGGATGGGGATGCGCGGATTCGCTTTTCATTACCGCGTGAAAGGAGGGAGGTGCTTACACCTGTGTTTGCGAGAGAGAGACTCTTTACGTCTACTTAATATTAATAGATCGTTATATAACACACGGTGAAAAACAGCGGCCTGTCCCTCAGGACAACTGCACTATCTCGGTCCGTCCATTGAAGGCTGTCGTTTAAATAGACAACCTTCCCCCATTATTAGACTCGATATTACTTTCCCTTCTCGCGCGGACATTCCCGGGAAAAAAATTACACAACGCTCGTAACTCGGTTCTTTATGCGAAATCAATCAGCTCTCGAGACAACGGTGTGGGTGTTGTACTTTTTGATTAAAAACGATAACGAAATTACAGAAAAAACGTGTGCGAACGTCTTCTCTTTAATTAATTTTTCAGATGCGTAAAAAAATCACGTACTCTATACGTCGCACTTTCGCGACACAAATTGATTCTCTTTGCTATTCAGCGCGCGAAAATATTAGAATAAAAACTGCGCGTATATATCTCGTGAAAATTGAATATTTTTGCTGAAAAGATACGTAACGCGCGTTGTTTAAAAAAATATATATTTCAGAGAGCGAAAATGAACGCAAAATACGAGCTCTTTTAAACTTCGATATTTTTGAGAAACATTATTTAACAACATATATAAACGTGTAAAAACATCAAATAAAAAGAAAACTGTGATAAATTTCTTGTTTGCTTCGACCTCGCCACTTAGTTTCGACCGCCAACAAACACGCGTTTTCTTCGACCTTCGACGATCTCATCTCATCGCGTGTCTTTCAAACCCCCAATGTGCAAACAATGGCGAAAAACACTCCCGACGGATTCGGATGTTCCATTATCGCCGGATAAACGACGCCGGGAACTTTTTGCCGTCGTCGCGACGTCACTGAAAATAAAAAAAAAAAACGCCGCGACGTCACTGACTCATTCGTCGCCGCGCGTTTTCGAACATCGGGGGATTAATTGCCCGCGACAATCGCGCTTTCGGTTCGGTCTTAATTGATAACACTTAATGCGGCCCTCGGGGGCAATTAGTCCGCGCGATCGATCGTACGAAATAAATGGCGAATCACGTACGAGTCCTCTGCAGCCGCATTTAGGTCCCGAATACCGTCCGATATCCCGCGAACTATTCATTGACGTTTAGTCGCGCGCGTTTCCACCGTCAAATAGCTAATCGAAAGGTAGAGACGAAATTGCGGCCGGTATTTGTTCGCATTCTTGTTTTTTTTTTCTCGAGAGCTCGTTTGATGAATTTTTCGAACCGTGATTTGTCTGTCTCTCACCCTCTTGCTCGCGCGATCCTTCGTAATCGCGCCGTAAATATCGCGCCGTCGCTCGGCACGGGCAAACTTTGTCCCAGTTTAGTTTGAACGATTTATCCCGCGTAGTGTACGCATCCCCGGCAATCCGCATGAAAAAAAAACTCGCGTTTTTTTTCAGCGAGTTTTTAATTGGTTCACACGAGCGCGCAAAAGAAAATATTTTACGCGAAGAGTGTAATAAAGCACGGAGATTTTTTTTTTTTTTTCTACTGCCGAGCGCGGAATTGCGCGCGAATTTCCAACTAACGAAATATCTTTCTGATAAATTGGCCACGTTCGATGTTTCAGGATTAATGTGTGTTATTTCGCGTTGCGTGCGTTGTAACAGCGCACGCGCGCGATTTGTTTTTGCGATCGGTCGATTGAATTTATTAACAGCGCGCGTACAATATGGAAAAATAATTGCACAGAGACACGAGGCGTTTCAACGATTATTAAATTGATTTTTATTATTAATTAATTCGAGTGAAAATCAAAACGTTTGCGGAACATCTGCGCTCGAAGAATATCCGTCGTTCTTCCACGAAAAGTGCGGCGTTATCGGTGAAATGTATAAATAAAGAACAAAGTGTGTGTGTGTGTGTGTGTGTATGCGAAACGGACAATCATCCGCAGCTGCAGCGCGCGACCGCACAAGCAGCCGCACAAAACTGCTGACGGGTTCAAGCGAGAACCGACCGTTATTTATGCCGTTGGCACACACTCATACACGAGGCCTGCACTATTCGCGGTGCCAACTTTTTTCCGGTTTAATTCGTAATAAGCGTGTGAAAGCGCGCTAAAAAATAAAAAGAATTTTCTGACAGCGATGTGCATGTCCACGACGATCTCGCGACGCGAGAGAACCTTTGCATCGCGATCGAGCGCGGTTTATAGAGAGAGAGAGAGAGAGAGAG
>QVOB01009836.1:0-19553 GCA_014839585.1 Pseudomyrmex concolor | reverse complement strand
CGGTTTCTTGCCCATCTTTATATTGTTTTTATAATTAAAAACTTATAGACTGCTTAGTTTTTGAGATAATTGTAATTAAAATGTGCAGGTTTTTGCGAGAAACCGTCTCGCTTGCTTTCCGATCCCCGCGCCTATTCTGCGAATTAATGACGCGCTGTACATCGCTGTACATCGCGAAAAGAACTTTATATTAAAATTTTTTTTCAAACATAAAGAGTGCATTTTAATATAAAGTGCATTTTAATTGTTGGCAAATATTCAAGGAGCGTATTTTCATCGACCAAAATTGTATAAATCCTACATAATAAAATAATAAACAAAATAATAAAATAATGCTATATAATAATTTTGAACAATACCAATCTACATTACAGTAGAACTCCAAATTTAATTAATTTTGTGCATCATAATTTTGACTTCTCCTATATAACAAATAGTTTCCTCCACTGTTAATGATTCCTTAATCTTGAGTGACTACGCAACTCTTATTGTTAGACTCTGAGATGAAGATAGACTCTGCGCGTCTGTGTCTTCGCTCTAAGAGAAACATATGTGTCTGTCGTCTTTCCGCTAGAGTTGAAGAGACGACAGATACATGTCGATCGTTAACTGAAAAGGAAGGAAAATAATTTCGAATTCTAGAATCGAATTCTTGCGGTCGAAATTACTCGAGTTCTACTGTATTATGTTTCCGCGTTAAATTCGCGGATCAATTACGCGCAACAATGATGATTCCGATTTGCATTCGTAAATGAAACACGCGCGTGAAAATCTCCCGCACGGTATTATTTGAAGGCGGCGCGATGTGCTGGCTGCTCCAAGATACCACCAACATCCGACGTGTTTTCTTATTGTTCTTCGAGCGTATTTGGAAGGAGGGAAAATTCTTTCATTCCGCCAGTTGATTCGTTTGAGTGCGCATCCCTATTTCGATGATCGTTTCGACAAACATCGGGCGAGAAGTACCGATTGCTTTTCTCGCGCAAAAACACCCATAAAACACACTCGTCGTTATCATACTTGAATCGCCATACATCGCCGATTTGAATATCTTTATGGATTAACCGCAGAGCCATACTGCGCACGGTCGATCGGGCCAAGAGTAAAGTAGAACGCTCGAAATGCACAGCTCGCGAATAGCATGCGGAATCGTACGCCGGCGCAAACACGTCGCACACCGAACACCGATATTCTCAGCACGGAAAGGAGAGCGCGGATAAAACGCTTTGATATTTGACGACAGAAATTGAAAAACTCAAAGACGTGATATCGTAGAAAGAACAAGTTGTTAGATATTCCGTTTCTGAAGGTCGCTTTAATTCTGCACGCGGCGATCGCACATTATTGTCGAAAGAATATTGTTAAAAAGATTGTTATCAGTAGCAACAAAATTGCGTACAAAATGTATGTTTTGTTTTTTTGATATCTACAATAACGGAATTTGAAAGTAAAGCGCCGCGAAAAAGCGACGATGTAGCAAGGCGATATAAAGAAATAATTTCTTTCAAACGTTATGACGCGATCAAAACTATTCTCGAACTGAGAATTTGTTGTTAACAATATTATCTTTCTATACTGTCTGCCCGTTTGTGATGTTACTCTTTGGATTATTGTGCATCGGATACGATAAACACACACTGAGGTCTCGTAGTCCCCGCATTTAACTCGGAAGTGTCGCGCCAATTTCCATCGTGACCGCCATTTCCCATACACGTACCGGAGCGTTTACCGTATCCGGAATGCGGCGTCGGGAAAAGTGCCTAATATCAGCGAAAATCCATAATCCGTGCAAGCCAGCGATATCGAGCTAACTGCTCTCGACGGACACGGTGACGTTGTTTAGATTATCGATGTAGGAGAGGGGACATTATCGGCCGATGCTTTTATCGAACGTGCGATAAGATAAATTCGGATCGTTATGCACGAAATCACTTGTCTTTGGGTGTGCACAGGTGAATGCGACGTTGCGGAGGATCGCGCGAACCGGGACACTGTAAATCGACACCGTTTGGGAAATATCACCCTTCCCCCCGGCCGGGAACATGCAGGCGGACAAATGCACTTCGGAGCAGAAACAGGAGAGTGTTTCGTCGTTGGACGTGTCGCGACTAAGCGTGCCGGACGGATGGCCATTCTGGAAAGCAAAGTAAGCACCACTTCGTCACGTCGCGACCGATATAAAGCTTCGAGATATGTAGGTACTGCGAGTAATCGACTTGCGACCCCTGGCTGATGCGGCCTTTTCAGCGTTCTTCCGACGCTTGCTGTCTCGCCTCTTAAACTGTCTTCTACATCGTAAGATAAAAGCGAATAGCGTGTCGAATCGGTGATCCTGTATTTTTGTGTGCAAATGAAACCCGATTGATTTTCATATCTTTGAAATAAGAGTAAAGAATAATATTGTTTACACGTTTTTCTCGCGCGATATTTAGCTTTTTGTTTGCAATAAAATGATTGATTTGTATCAAATATCTGTGAGAGAGAATTGTTTTCCTGTTTGCTTTTCACACATCTCAACGTCTGGTTAATAAAATCTTATAAAGATAAAGAAACGACGCGCAATCAGGTAATACCAGCGTGTCGCGCTTGTTCAAAAATTGCTAACACATCGCAGTCGAGTTTTATTATTTTGCAAATTGTTGTTTTTACTTGCAAATGCGTGTCGTTTGTTTCAACATATAATTCATTATTCATGCAAATAAAGTTACGCGTTTATTATTCATACATATCGTGACGTATGGTAATATTTATTTTGTTTCTGCTCTATGATCAATTATTGCTTTTCGAAAATAAAATCTATTTCTATTCTATTAAAAGTCACAGCGCGCGATATATATGGATTTTATTACACAATTCCGCGTCCCTCTTTTCGTATCTCCCGAATCATTCGCGAACAAACTTCAAGAGAGACATTCTCATTTCAATCACGATTCTACTACGTAGAAGCCTATACGCTTATCGCGTGAAAACGCCTATCGCGATCAAAGACGTTTCGTTGTTATCTGCTCTCGGCGGTTTATAATTTTTTTTTTTTTTTTATCGAGACCGTCGTTAGACACATGGGAACGATCCGGCGGTGTTTCGGCGCGATTATTTCTGCAGCCGGTCATAACACATGGCCGGTATAATTGTCGGATACCGAAGAGGTCGTGAGCTGCAAAACGGGTCGCGGGAGTAGATTTATATTCATAATACCGTGGGCAGGAGAGAGAGAAGAGAGATAAAGAGCAAGAGAGAGCTGGGGAAGCCGTTAGGCGCATGGCTCACCACGTTTATGACTAGTTCGTAAGCGGCCCACGGTGGTTTTGTCACGTCCTCTCTCTCTCTCTCTCTCTCTCTCTCTCTCTCTCTCTTTCTGTACTCATTCTCCTCCGCCTCAGCAACGCTGTCCTTCGCATATTTGGAACGCTCGCGGCATGACTGCATGCGCGGCTGAGCGGGTGTCATTTCCATATATTTGTCAGCGCATCCATCCATTAATGCCGCTCGCCATGACTCTTGTACGTTGGCTTTTTCGTCCTGTAGTTTTTCCCTCGTCTTAAAGTTTTAATCCATTTCGGTGTGTCGTATAGTATTTTTCAAACGCAACGCGAGTACTAACGCGATCAATCTCAATTATTCAAATGGTAAATATACATACGTTAAAAAAGCACGCAAATCAATGTTTCTCTGAGGTTTTTTTTTACATAGAAAAATTGTAAATAATAAATATGATTTGTTTTCCCACGGGAAATATTTCAAAGAAATTATTGTATTTCAAAGAAATTATTTTTTTAATATTCGCGTGTAAATATAAAAAGCAAATTTTACCACATTTATGAAATTCTAGCCTTTACTAAATTTTTTTTTGTTTTTTTGGTTTTTTTAATCAATGGAAAAACGTTGCAGTATATAACGAGAAAAAAAAGTTTTAGATTATTAATTAACAAATATATAGACAACATAAAATAAAAGCACCCGCGAACAAAAGCTCGCGATATTATTTCAGAGTACATATGTGATAGAATACTCATTGAAACGAGAATCATCAGCACATATCTGAGACAGAAATTCTATGCATGTGCACACACACGTAGAAGCACATATTCATCGTTACAGATGTTTTAGTTGTTGCGGACAAAACGTCGCGAGTACACGTTGCTTTGTCATTCTAGTATGTGGTCTGACTAATGGTACACGTGGCACAGAGTGTCTAGTAATTGTTGATATATTCGCGAAGTGAATCATTTCCTCCGTGAACGGTCGCAAAGATAAAAATTAAATTTTTCTTGATTAATTTCTGAGACATTAAATAAACATTGATGCATCTAGTTCTTTTGATTTTCGAGTATCAAAATTAATTTGACAATTTTCATCATTTATTTAAACTGTAACAGGTTGTGCTTCAATAAAAACTCTCTTCTTATTTGCTTCGTGCGATCATGAGACAGGTTTAATCTATATATTTGATCCTCAAGCTGAAGTGAATCGTCCTGTGTATATACAGTATTTATTCGAGGCTCGTCAGAACTTTTAAGAGCGCGCTTAACCGCGCGAAGGTTAAGCGCCTGAAGTTTATGGTGCATTCAGAGCAACGAGCAGTTCTGCCTCGCGTATCCTCGTGTTATCCGGGGCAATATCGCCGATTTACTTTCGAATGGCGTAGCCGATTCTGAACGCAATCGTAATCGCGGCAACTCGCGAAAGTTGCGGAATCGCGTGTTGCACGTGCGAGAGCTCGCGGAAAAGTCGAGGCGTTTTTCGCGCGCGATAAAATGCTAGCGGAAGTTTCTTGATCGCGCGCAATCGAAGTTGAAATTAAATTGACCGGGTTATGATTCCGCATCCGAGTCCTACGGCTAAACAGAATATCCGTGCGAGCGAAAAAGTACGAGACCGGATGCACATTTTCCGGACGAAGTCCTCTCTCTTTTGCCGCTCATTCGCCTTAAGAAGAAAAATGCTCCGATATTTTCCTCTAGAGCCAGCTGCAAAGAGGCAAAACGTTCTCCAGAAACATCCGCTTCTTCATGCTTTCTCTCTCTCTCTCTCTTTCTTTCTCTTCCGTTCCTCGTTTTTTTAATTCACTTCTTTTTCTCTCTGTATGCATCGTCCGGACCATCCATTCATCTAAGACTGTTCTCAAGTCGAGATTCTGCAGCTAGCTGTCGCCTAATTACGCCAAATGTGTAGACGAGAACGTTGCGCTAAAATGCCACTCACATTTCTTTCGCTCGCAATATCATGCGCTTATACTCATCTGTGTTAGTGCGTGCTTACGCAAAGCTTATTTCTTTCCGGTGCGCGAAATTGCTCGGACAATTACAGAAACAAATGGGGAAGTTGTTCGTTCCCGTTGTTCGTTCATCCGCAGATTTTTTTCAGTAATGGCTACCGCTCCTTATAATCAAGCATTTTTTAACCCACACTAGAGAATTTTTTAATAAGATAGAGAAGTATTCAAAATTGTAATGTCTGTTTCACTATTCATACTGTTCTTCAAAAAGAGAAAATAAAAATATTTAATTAAGATTCAAAACGAAAATACACATACAAGAAGCGTACTCGAGTTATTTTTATTTTTGCAGTTCTTTCATTCTTGTTCTTTCATTATCCTCACGTCTTGCTGTGTTGTTATAATAACGCAAACGCGCATTCATCTGTATCTCATATTTTATGCATCGTGAATGAATTTCGTTACCCACTTACGCTATTTTGAACTAAAGTCGCATTACAACTCGTTACAAGTTCTCTAATTGCAACGTCTTCCCGAGATAATATCGCGGATAGTCATTTTCGACGTTAATTAATGAAATGTGATCGATTGAAGAGTTAAGCACACTTTTAGTATGTTTTTGGAATAACGTCAACATTCAAAAGAACATTAGGAACTTTCCATGATAAGAACGTGCGAGGGTGCTGCGTTATCACGAACTTGCTTCCAACTGTAATTACAAAAAATATTGACTTTCACTGTTGAAGCAAAACTCGTGTTACATCTTAGAATACAAAATCGAGATATCGCGTCAGATCTTTTATGTTGTTTTAACAAACTATTAGTAAAAAAAATATATATTTTACATAATTGAAATACATGTAGCATAAAACAATTCGTAACTTTATTATTTTTGTTATCGAGCTGCTGCTCGCATCCTATTTCATACTTTTTCATACTTTTGTTTTTGCTGGTTAGACAATTAATAATGTCACGTTTACGATATTACACGATACGTGTATGTTTTTTACGCAGAGATTCGCTCGAGGTTCAGAGAGCTATCAAAATCGACATCGATCCGTTCGCCGAAGAATACGACATGAACCACAAGAGAAGAGGAGTGGCGCTGATATTAAATCACGTGAACTTCGAGAGCATGAACACGAGAAAAGGTTCCGTGAAAGATTCGCTGGATCTTAAGACCTCATTAGACAAGCTCGGATTCGACGTTCAAATTTATACCGATCCGACCATCAAATCCATAAACACGATATTACAGTCGAGTAAGTAACAAAAATTTCCCGACCTGATCTGACCGAACTGTCGAACTTTATTAATCTCGTGATCAAAAAGACAAACAATACATATATTGATTGCTGAAATAAAGAAGACCTCTCAGTAATATTTGAAAACTCTAAGAGACAGATGACTATGTGCCATATATTATTTATTCTCAATATTACAGATTGAACGCAACTATCCTTAAACTTATATACGCTCTTTTTTTATTTTTCATCTCAATAAAACTTTTACTTTAGTTTTACTATGTAAAATAAAAAAATATATTACATTTTTTGTTAGTGTTTTGGAAACAGTTTCGTAATTGAATTTCGAATAAATTCTGAAAACCAGCAGTTCTGAAGCAATTTTCTCAATACAAGATGAAACAACTGCGTTTCTCGATCGAATATGCGAAGTGCTCGAATCTCAGTCGTTCAATTTGACAAATGGTCGGGAAGCGTCAGGTGGAAAGGACGAAAAAAAAAAAAAAAATACACAGAAAAACACTTTTCTAAGTGCTCTGATAATCGCCGACGAGGCGTCTTTGTACAGCTTCCTTCGCAGAGGCACAGGTTTGTCCGGCGGTTAACGCGAAGCGGATAATGACGCGTCCCTTTCCCCCTCCCGGTCTTCTCTTTCCTGCGATGAAAACCCGACGAAGTTATACAAACATTTTACGACGGAACGAGCTCATTAAACGTCTATTCGTCGCAGTGAACCCGAGTTCCTCAACAAATAACTAACAAAGCAATCTCGTGAATACGGTTGCGGCAGGTGCCGCTGAAAGTGAAGCGGAAAGTCCCATGATTACGGAACTTCGCCGTTGGATAAGAAAAGTTTTCGCGCCTTCTTTTCGCGCCCTCTCTTTTGGCGTGACGCGAGATGTGTCCTATCTAAACCTAAAACATTACACTTGTGTTTAACTCTTGCTCTTCGAGAGCTTTTTATCATTACGTCATCACGCTCGTGCTCGCGAGTCACACGCGTGTGTGTACAAGAATTGCAACAAAAAAAAAAAAAAAAAAAAAAAAGATAAAAAGTATTACGACGCCGACAACTCTGGAAGTTGACTTACTGTCGCGCGAACAACAACTCGGTTACTAATTACAGCAAAACAAATAACACACGTCTCGACTTGTAAGTTGATCAGGAAGACGGCACGCGGCTAAAGTACCAAGCTCTGTAAAAAGACAACAAATTGGTATATGTTGTTTTTCTCTCGAAAACGAGACCGGAATTGTCATCGCTTTCGTCATCGCGAAAAAAAACATCGTGGATTCTTTCCGCGCGTTGGACTTTACATCTGTAACTATTATTAAAATAAAAAAAAAAACCAAAAATTGAAGAATATCAGAAAGAAAAAAAGAGAAAGAAACACGTATTGGAAGAATTTCCGTCTATTGTAGAAAAGACCTATCTCTCTCTGTTATAACTACGTTTGTCACATAAATAAACGGTCCGATTTCGTATTTTACACGACGTGTTCTTATCGCCAATCCCGACGCTTTAATTTCGTCTGGCAGCCAGTTTCACGTAAGCCGTGGCTCTTCGTTCCGCGAGTTTCACGGACGCGAATCGACTGCTGAGCGCGGACCGAACTTTTCAATCGAAGCTACCCGCGTATTGTTTTTTTTTTTTTTTTTTTTTTTTTTTTTTTTTTTTTTTTTTTTTATCTTTTTCGATCTGCCAACAATGCTAGATACCGACGCCGTTTTCTTTCTTCATGTTAACGGCGACTCTTACTCCTCATCTAAGTTAGCGCGATCTGATGAACGTTCCGATAGCGTGCAAACACGGAGAAAGTTATCTCGCGCCAAGTTTCTCGAACTCTCTCAAAAGACGCACTAAAGATTGATATTAACAATCACATTACGTGTTGTTACTACGCTTTTACACTTGACAAAAACGATTAGCGCAAAACAAAATAAGCGCAAAAATTTCACTTGCGAATGTTCATTGCGTTATCGCTCTGCACGGTCAAATGAAAACCGAGTCGCGTAGAGAGACGTAAATTAAAGCTCCGCACTGGCCATTCTGGCCAAGTGTGTGTTATCTAACTTTCTTTCTTGCGAGGAAAGCCCATAATTTTCAGGCTACATTTAACAAAGGCTATAAGAGCAATAATGGTCACGAACGCTATATCTGATCACGTGAATTCGATATCGATTGCCTTACGGTTCATTGGCTCCGACACATCACAATCGAACCTGAAGAATTTATCAATCTTGTAACTAAAAATCGCAACAATTACTATATAGTTATCTACTTTCAAAACAGTATGTTTTACAAGAACTTTAACTTTATATATGTTTAGTAAACAGAGAGATTTCACTGTTAAATATCGAAATAGTTCCGCTGATAAAATCGCCGTTGCCGGCGCGGGCGCCGACTCAATCTGGGCGCAAAATCACCCAGGATACACTTAGAGCGCCGTTTTGTGATTTCATGAAACAACAGAGTGTTGCATATCAGAGATAGCGCGTTTGATAAAGTGGGAAAATATCTAACCGGGTTCTCCATATTTTCTCTCTCTCTCTCTCTCTCTCCCTCTCGCTCTCCGCGCCCCAGGACAATCAACGAAATCGAGCGAGCGGAACAGACGTGGCGCAGGCCATTTGCTTGCATTTGTTTTTTTTTTTTTTCGTTTTTTTTTGTTTTTTTGTTTTGTTTTTTATCACCGCAAGTTTTTCAACCGTTTTTCCGGTTTCGTGAAAAACAAGTTTATCCGCGTAGCGCGGCGGTGGGATAGATTGAGTCGAGTGTGTCAGAGCGCGGCAGATGTTACACGGAGTAACGAGTCACACATGCGACGGCACACGTCGCTCGTCTTCCTGATGCCGGGGTAACTCCCGTGCTACTCCCAATCGGGCGATATTGCGGCAGAGAGAGAGCAAACATTCGCGCGATAGCGCAGCGCGCACGCAACGATGCACTAGCACGTAAAGTAAAGCATTTCCGCGGTGTGTTTGTCGACACTTTCTGCCAAAAGCGTCACTTCTCCCTTTCCCTTGTATCGCGATACTATCGCGTCCTTTGATGAACTCGTCAGAACTGGCAGCCGAGCCTTCCGTAAATGCAACTGACAGCCTCGCGTCCTCGAAAATAGCGTTCGAAGCGACGGAGTTTTGAAGTTAACGCGTCGAATACACGAACATTATGAACATTCGACTTCGAATAGAAGAGAGAGAAAAGGGAAGGCATCATTTTCTCTCTTGATGCTCGCTTCTGTACATCGAAAGATCCGACACTTCGGTGAAAATATACACACAAGCTTATTCCGGCTTTATCCATTCGATGACATTCGAGCTATGCAACTTCTCTCGACAAGCTCGTCGAGGACGAGCATCCATTTCCTTCTCTCCCTCTCTCTCACTCCCGAGGTTGCAGCCGACAGCTTCGCATAGAGGTGTAGAATTGCGCTCAAGACGCGTCTTCGGAGTTAACACGTCGAGCGTTTGTGAAGAATTTTGCTTGAGATAAGAAGCTATTGTTGAATGAGACTATTTTTTCACGATAAACTTCTGTTACGCACACTTCGACGTAAATGTGCGAAATTTGTTTTCGCACATTTGATCTCTCGGCGAGCGCGCGTGCTTCTTCCGACAAATTCGCCAGGTACATCAGCTGTTTTTTTTTTTCGCGCAGTTAATAACTTTCGTAGTAACGTAGACGCACGTCGGCTTCCAAGCGTATCAACATGTCAAACGCAGACACTTTCAGACAAGAATGCATTATTTCGCTTCAGGTACGAAACGGTATTGCGAGATCTCGCATTACGGTTATACGTATTTGCATATTGCCACGCGTTTCCGCAATGCGGAAAGCATGTAATTTTGTTTTTGACGTTAACCAAGACGCACTACCACGAGCGAATGCTCGTTCAGAGACTGCATCATATCAGAGACCGTTTCTACTTTTCAATCCTAAGCCACTTTCTCAAGTCTACGGTCTGTATTGCTGACACTGGTCCCACCAAAGCCGAGGAGACTTGCACGTCCGTAAACTACTTCAACTACTTCAGCCAGGAGTATCTCGGGCTATACTACTACTACTACTACTCTCTACTACCGTTTTACAATCCTAAACTACTTTTAGCTTCGGTCAATATATCGCTTCATCTCAAACCTCCTTCTATATATAGCCTGGCTACACACAACACACCACTTCTCTGTTTTCAGTCGCGCCAATTCAGTTATCGCTCAAGTACTGTCAGTACTTCCGTTCGAGCAGCATCACTCGTGTAATGATTCAACAAACATTCGTTCTCAATAGAATTATTGACGTAATATTTTTACGAATATTCATAAAGGTATCTCTTTAATATCAAATTAATCAAGAAATCAGAATCCAAACGCTGGATGTGCATGTGAAATATATGTATATTTTCGAAAAAACTTTGAAATCAATTTGAAAATTTATATTATACATAATTTGCACCTTGCAATAATTTTTAGTTGTTGAAATAATCTGAAGCGCAATCACAAAAAGAGATCATTATAATCCGAGAGTTTCTATGTAAAAACATTTTGTATTTCGGAAAGAAAAAAAAAGAAAACGAAAACTCACGGCATAGGCGTCGCCTGTAAACCTCATTCTCCTCATACATATTATATATTCTACGTAGATCCGCGAATAGTTAATTAGTTTACATACGGCACACATATGCGTGCGCGCGAAGTAGATTGTGCGACTGTAAAATTTCAAAACGTTGCTTCAAAACCGACCAGCGACATTTTCACCGATGCGCGAACCACAGCGGCATCATAAACGTCGAGACCGCGAAAAGAAAAATAAAAAAAGAACAAAAAAACAAACAAACAGAAAAAGACAGAAAATGCGCGCGCGAATTGTTTGCTCTATTTTGAAATTCCGTGAAACACGTGCAATTGGAGACTGATTGCAAGTCAGTACACGGATCGACAACATGCGGAGCGCGATGCAAATCGATCCGACAGAGGCAATCGAATCTGCAATTATAAACCGAACGGGTATATGCATGGCATGCGTGACATTACGTGTCATTTAATATCGTAATGGCATAAGTACATAATAATTTACATCAATTACAAATTTTTATTTTATGACCGCAGCTTTTTCAAACAGCTTGTTTCAAACAGCTTGTTTCGATAAACAAAACAAGAGTCTATATAAATATAGAGACAAATTAAAATATAGAGAAAAACACTTTTTCGAAACACTTATGTTACATTGTAGTTGTAACATGTAGTGATAATGCTGGTCGACATCGGGAAAGTGGTCAAAGACTAAATTAACCTAGAAGTTAGTTATATTTAGATAGGAGTCGTATTTCGAATTCAAGCCTGTATAAACTATTAATTTCAGAATCAAATATCCAAAACAGCTCCGTCATGAATATTACGTAAGCAATATATATGTATATGCACGGTTGCCCGCGTTTGTTGTATAATTAATGTCGAAATTCGAAAGTTTGATTACTCATATATTAAACTAATCTAAATTACGTGGATATTTGCAGAAACGTTGGCAGAAAGTAAATTACATTAAGGAATATAATCTAATTAGGGAAAATTCTTCTTGTTTTCGACGCCACATGATTTGAAATTATATATTTTTTGTCGAGATTTTTTCATACTTTAGCAAAATCTATTATAAAAAATAATAACAATGCGTATATGAAAAAACAAAAATGCGCATCAACATATGTGTCAGTTCCTTTCATTTCAGCGATATAAGCGCGGAAAATTACTACAATGCGTATATTAATAACGCATATTTCCAAAACTTAAATACTTTTTGTTATAACGCATTATATCACGGGAAAACTGCATTTTAAGTATATATTTTCTGTAATATAGTAACAATTAACCATGTGTGTACATTTCAATGTACAACCTGCCGGGAAATTTGATTTAAAAAATTCAGAATGTAAAAAACTATATCGAGTTAAATGGAAAACTTTCGAGATATCGAGATATTTAAATTTGCACAAATATCGGATATTAGTCCGCGAATGATCGAATTTGAATGTAGATGAGAAAGAGAGAAGAAGATGAGAGAAAGAAAAAGAGAGCAGCGCTCCACTCGAGTTCCGATATTTTTCGCGCATACAAACGCAGCAGGAAAAAAACCTTTCGCAAGATTGGTCTCGAGATAATAACATTAACTCATCGCGCGAAGCTCGGGGATTGTATAACATAAACACACGACAGATTAAAAAATAACCATGGAATCATTTTTCAGTAAACAAAAAAGAACGGCACTGTGCTAAAATGTTTCTAGCTAACGCATCATCCTGTTTCCGATGTATACGAGAAATGAAAAGAACAGCAATGTGTGTGCGTGTGTATGTGTGTAAAAGTGCCTTTTCGAGTACAGCACGCGATATGAAGCTCAATTACATAATAGCGCGACTCTTATCCGTCGTTTAAAATAGTGCCTTGCTCGTTTTAAAGATCGTCAATACCCGCATAAATCGTGTCGAATTGTGACGTCAGAAGCGGAGAAAATATACATGCGAATGATTCTTGCAAACTTATGCGAGCGAGTGAGTTTTACTCTTTATCAGCAAAACCGCTACACGTTTCGTGATAAAACAAGATGGTAAAATGTGTCACAAATCCCGATGTCAATCCGACATATCAAGCAAAAATACAGCTTTTTTTTTTTTTCAAAGCTGTTGGAGCGTTTTGACGCGGGTTACCGTCACACGTTCATCATATTCACCTGTCTACGTGATCACAATTCCATTTTATAGACGTCATCATCAAAGAATATTTTATCGACAAAGATAAATAATAGAAATTAATCGAAAAAAAACGTGGCTTGTACTACGACGTAAGATCTTATCTTAAAAACTATAAATGATTCGATATTGAAAGTGAAATAATTAAAAAAAACACTTATCGTAAACTGCAAGTAGATATCAGTTTTCCACTTTTTATAAAAAATAATAAAGGTAATAAAATAATAATCTATGTGCACACAGTCAAAACAATTCTTGGAGCTAAAAGTTGTAGTTAAAATATTTTGTAATGTTCTTTTTTGCAGTGGTAATGTGAAAGTAATAATTGCGTTGCAAGTTCACATCACGTGTTTTAAATAATATAGTTACTAATAAATCAAATTTAATAAATAAATACGTAATTTATATAGGTAGCACAGAAATGACATTTGTGTTGCCGCAAATCATTCGGAATCGATTGCATTGAAGCAAAATAGAAAATTATGTCGTTGTTCAACAGGAATAAATATTTTAACGAACTTTACACATTGTTTACATTGTTTACGCCATTTATTTTTTTTTACCTTTACTCCCCCAGGAAAACCATTCAAAATTCTCGCATGTCCATTTGCCGTTTTGTCGAAAAGCGCAAGTACACATAGGATATTAATTTATTTATCGATTCGATATATATCTCATTTATATTCTCTCCGTAAAAGGAATATTTGTTACGTTTCCGTTCAATCATTCATGTGTGAAAATAAACGATAATCGCGGCCGAGACTCGCGATGTATTCGAGATTTATTTACAATAAAATGGCAACATGTAGGAGATTTAACAACTTGTTCACTACGCTCACGCAAATATATATTCTTGTAATTGAAAAATATAGGCAGAATAACAAATCTAAGCAAAAAATAGTACTTATGGAATTTTCAATACGAATTCAAATAGAATGCTTTTTTCTTTCAGTTATTAAATTAAAAAAACAGAAAAATATCGATATGCATGTTAATTTTAATGCCAGTTGCCATTTACGATAGAATAACGTTTAATTCCGAAAAGACATAGCCGTTTATTTGATTTTCAATGTGCATAATTTAAGCGGGAATGTAAAGAATTTCTTCACTTTTCACGAACACTTTCGACGGTAAGATGAATAATTAAATGAATAATTAGACGAAGGTTGGAATACCGTTGTAAAGTGAAGTAATCCCGGGCCTTGCTCCGTGCTCGTTTAAGTGTAAGGAGTTTAAAACTCGATGTAACTCGGTATATTTGCATTTCCTTAGCATAATCTACCTGATACATATTACACTTTTATACGCAGATTTCGTTCATTTAGCATCGGCGTTTCATTGATAACTGCGATCTTTTTACAATTTTAATTTGAGTGTCTTTTTAAAATTATTGAATGAATACTAAAGATAAATTAAACCCTGGAGAAAAAAAAATATAACATATATACCTATAGTTGCAATGTAACTTTCTGTTTCAGTCGAAAAGACATATTATTGTTTGTTTCTTTTTCACAAACAGTGTAGATGTTTTATTCCGTTTTTTTTTTTAATTTGATAGCGTTTTCTTTCTTCAACAATGTAATTTTACCTCAAATTTTTTAAAAATAATGGAGGAACTCTAGTAAAAAATATACAACTTTTTAAAAACAATATTTCTGATAATGTGCAATTTCAAAAACATTTTCTAGAATTAATATGTGGATTACATTGATATTATTTCTGTATGTTATACAGATATATTTAATGTACGTGTGTTCTAGATTGCGAAAAATGTGTTTTATATTTCATTATTTTTGTTTTATTGTTTGTATCATTTTTTATACATTAAAGAATAATTAATTTACAGATCATGATTCTATTTTTTAGAGAAAATATAAAATATGTATTAAAATATATAAAAATTTATTTGTAGGTTAAAAACATAAAATATATGCGTATGAGCTCGTTGAAAATTATAAGTCACATTTTCCACAAACAAAAGTGACCATTCAGCAGTTGTCGATTGCTACGGTTAAACCCGGATAAAAATCTATATTTTTGTCAATTCACCAAACGATTGAACGGTAGTTCTAATAAATGTAGCTTGTTAAAACGATGCTATACGTAATCCTTCTTCCGATTCTAGATTCGTTGACTCGCGAATGAAGAAAAGTGCGACAGTAACCTATCCCCGTGTATATTTTTTGTGTACAACCGCGCGTATCCGTAGAAATGACCATGCAGAAGAAATACTCTGCTACTCGCGTGTTTGAAATTCCGACTGTAAAATCCGTCCGAGATGCAGACAACCCGTAAACATCGGCAAATTCTATTTCTCCGACGAAAATCGAAATATAGAAATTGGCAGAGTACCAGGGAACATGTCAACTCTTTGCTTCACAATTCTGTCGTGTTTCACGAATAACTCACGCAATTCCGCTCACAAAAGTTGCAATTATATATATTCTCTCTTTTTTACTCTCTACATACATACATACATTTCTTAAATTACCTAAATTATTTCTCAATGTCGTATCGCGGAACGATGACATTGTCGCCGTTCGTATATTCCAGTATTTCTCATCTATTGCATATTCTCAGCATGCACACAGTGTGAGCCGACTTTTACGCGTATCTTCCTTCAAGTATAAAATCTGTGAGTAGCAAATTTTCTTTCATAAACAAACTTCGCGTTTTCACATTTTTTTCTATTTTTTCGTTAAAGAGCAAACCTAGTCGTGGGCAATCTTAACACGTAACATGCAAGAGTCGATTATACTTGCTAACTATGAAGATTACGAGACTTCGGAAATGATTTTGTGTACGTGTATGTGAGAGAGAGAGGAAGACATCTCTTTTTTAAATTACTTACAGAGCTCGCAAATATCGTTTATATTCTTTAATATTTCGACGTCGAGACAAGCGAGAGAGATACACTTGTTCTTTTCTTTCCAGCTCTGATACGCGCTATCGTGAGAGACGTACACGACGCGCGACGTTCAATTCATCTCTTGCGTTCGCAAGAAGAGTTTTGCGCAAACTATCAGCCGACACCTGATATTAAACTTTCGAATTTATAGCGCGCGTTCTGGCTACTATCGATCGAAAGCGACCTATCGCCCGCGTTCCTTCATCGCGAGATAATATTTCGCTAGAATATTATTAACAAGAGCCCCGCATCGGCTTGTTAACCGCTCGTGTACGTAGCGCGCCGCCGCATCGCCAAGCGGAATTTACAGCGCGCCGACTGCACTCCCGGACGATTTATACTTCGACGCTCGAGCGACGACGATACCTGCACGTCAGGCGCTTTGAATTATGACGTCAGAACGGAGAAAATGTTGCCCGTACAGCTACTGTTTGTTCATGGATATGCTTTTTTTTATCTCTTTTTTTTTCTTTTTGATAAATGATGCTGGTGATGTTCAATGGAGCAACAGAATGATTACAGTCGAAATGTTACGGTCTATATATCATATCTCGTGCCACACGAAAAACACGAATTTTCACACTATAATCTGTGTAATAAGATTCTTTGATCAGTTAGAAGTGGATTTTCCCTTTCGCTCTTTCTTTCTTTGTTTGAGGAAAAAAAGATTATATAAAAGCTAGTTAACGAGTAAGAAGAGATAATCTTACGGTTTTGAGATAATATCAGATAATTGGTTTTGCCGTAAAGAGCATTGTCTTACTTAATTATTTTTCTCATCCACGACGACAGTACGCCGACGGCGGTAATCGGATAATCATTGCATATACATAACATTACGATCCTTTTTTTTTTTTTTCACATGAAAGCAATTTTTTTCTTCTCCGCAAGTGAGATATGAAAAAACTACGCAAAGTAGATTTCCATTACGGCTCAAGGCAGAAACTCAGAGAGAAACGTGTTCTTTCAGGAAAAAACGACCTAACAGAACGCGGAAACGTCGTTTCGCGTAATCACGCGAGAGTTTCTTTTTTCGCAAAACATTTTTCTGACAGCGTATCATAGAAGAGCTCGCGAACCAAACACGCCGATTTTTGCAACCACCGCCGCATCGTTGCTCTTTATGCGATTTATATCCAACCCCTTAATTACAACCACGTCGAGATTACCGGACCGAGGCGGTGTGGATTAATTGGATTATCGACCGTTCTTGGACGTTAATGCTTTTGCTCGGAAACAAAGATCGATGTTTCTCCCGCGCAAAGAAGAACCTTTCTGTGTTCTATATTGATAATTATACACGTTAAAGGGGAGAAGCTGCGGTTATAAAGTATCTGATAAACAATCTTGATATCTGTGGAAAAGAGTTTACTTAATATTGACAGAGCAAACATAAACAACGTTGATGAGATTCAAGAGAAAAAAAAAGATGAAAAAGAACGTCTTGATAGAAATATACACAGAGAGTGCAAAATGCACAGATTTCTTAGATTTTTCGAAATAAAACAAGCGTAAAGAAATAATTAAATCTCTTCAACGAGTTATGGTAAAGCAATGTTAAAACTGAAGAAGAGAAATGTTTTGCTGTAAGAGAGAAGTGGTTACAAAGAACGGTAACTATTATCTTGTTTATTATCATTAATGTATATAAAAAAAAAACCAATTAATGTATATAAATAAAAAAGTTGCGGGAAACCGCAACGAGAAAACAAGTTCAAAGCTTCCGAATTATTTCGTTCGCCACAATTATTTTATTCGCCACAAAATTTTTATAATCATGGGAGCTACGTTCTCGAGAAACACAAAAGGAAACCACGCACGAGGTATCTCGTTCCTGGGGCGACGGAAAAGCACACGCCCTTACCAACACCGAGTACCTGTATCATCGGGGAAAGAGACGCGCAAGGTGTCCACTCGATGTGCCCCCGGGTCTTGCTTTCTTTCGAAGTTTAGTACTGCAAAGTGGGTACTAAGGGAGAGTACACGCGAAGTGCCTGCTCCAAACTACCAACTCTTGCTACTTTGGAATACGCAATTGGATTCCAAGGGAAAGACGCGCATGGCAATCCTCCACTCGTCCGACAATAGCTCCAGGCTTAACTGATACTGAAGCGAGAGCATACGCGACAGTATCAGCAAGACTCACATACACACACATACAAGCGCAACTAAACTAAAAGGAAAACTCTTACCGTCCATCAGCCGGGTCAGCGTCTTACCGAAGAATGCGCTATCGCTTCTTCCAACGCCGGTTACCTCGGTTTTCTCCCTTCTCATGTTTCTGATTGTTGTCAAAGCGATGGGGGGTGAGAAGATAAGACTCTTCAAAATTGTTTTCCAACGGAAACATTTGTTTGTTCATTCTTTGTTTTTTATTTCATAAAAATGTTGTTTATTATTTCACTCAAATTCGTAACGAAACTTAAACAATAAACGAACTTTTGAAACCAGCCCCGTTCACTTATCCAAGAAAAAAACATAGTATTAGATTGTATTTGATAAAAAAAATAGGAAAAACAATTGAAGTTGTGTCGCAGTTTTAAAATTCGTTTTTTTTTTTTTACAATTTTTTAACTACTGTCTCATGTCTAAAAGTTAGTGTGACGGATAAAGGAAACGAACAGGTGTGAGGATTTGGCCGATGATGGATTAAACTGAGGACAGGTTGAGTGTACACCACTGCTTTTATATCACACAAAAATTAAAGATATACTTTATTACACTTGCTTTTACAACGGCGCGATTACAACAGACATGTAGGTTTTCGTCTCGGCTGTTCGCGATCGGGAAAATTCGGCAAGCCCGATTGCTTGCGAACGGTGTTTACTGGTAGCATGATGCTACCGGCACGCATGGTGCTACCGGTAAACACCGTTCGCAAGCAATCGGGCTTGCCGAATTTTCCCGATCCCGAACAGCCGAGACGAGAAAGTACATGTCTGTTGTAATCGCGCCGTTGTAAAAGCAAGTGTAATAAAGTATATCTTTGATTTTTGTGTGATATAAAAGCAATATGGTGTACATACACTCAATCTGTCCTCAAGTTTAATCCATCATCGGCTAAATCCTCGCCAACGACGCGGTTACAACAGACAAGTAATTTCTCGTCTCGGCTGTTCGCGATCGGGAAAATTCGGCAAACCCGATTGCTTGAGAACGGTGTTTACCGGTAGCACCATACGTGCCGGTAGCACCGTGCTACCAGTAAACACCGTTCGCAAGCAATCGGGCTTGCCGAATTTTCCCGATTTGTAAGGGAGCAAGATATCCGGCAGATAGCGAGCACGGCAATTGCTTGCTAGCAGCCGAGAAACCACTTGTCTGTTGTAACCACGCCGTTGTAAAAGCAAGTGTAATAAAGTATATCTTTAATTTTTGTGTGATATAAAATCAGTGGTGTACACTCGACTTGACCTCAGTTTAATCTTTTGCGTGACGTGCTACTG
>QVOB01009834.1:0-22167 GCA_014839585.1 Pseudomyrmex concolor | reverse complement strand
ATATATATATATATATATATATATATATATATATATATATATATATATATATACAGGTATATATTGTACATACATGTGTGTCAATTTGCTTTTTGTTTTTAATTTCTCACAACAAATTTCGCTGTCGCGCGACAGAAGAAGTGCAATATTTATCATTGGCAAAATTCGTCCACGGTGTTTTGTGCAAAAACAAAAGAGGCGAGAAAAAAAAATAGAGAATGGCGACACACACGTACGTTTGCGCGGATCTTTCCGAAGCGACATCGCTAAACAACGGGGACGTTCTCGAAAAAGTCTCTCGCGGCTTATCGCGGAAAGAGAGTGGTATTTGTCCGAACTCAAATAAAGATAGATAAAGAAAAATCGATTCTTTCTGTCGCGGTAGCGGTAATACTGACTTATCGAGAAACTAAAAACAATGATTTACCTTCCGTCCGTGTCAAATCACGCGCGTTGTTTTATATAAACGGTACCGGTCGTTATATTGATATTCAGTTCCGCTCTCGTGTTTATCGCCGTGTCGTCATCGTCATCGAGCAATCATCATCATTGTTGATTCGAATCACGCATAACTCGGGAAATAACCCGGCTCGTCTCTATATTAGCATTGGCGCGTCCCGGCGGCCGTCAGCGAATAATTAATCGTGAGCAGGAACAAAGGCTCCGGTCTAGATTTACAGCGAGACACGCGCCGGCACATTGTAATATTTATAAGCACACAAGGCAGATACGCGATGTTTTCAGAATTATGCCCGCTGATGTATAATGTAACATGGAGTCGCGACGTAATACGACGTGCATACTCCGCTCCGCTGACAGCACGTGGCTCTAACGGCTGTAATAAATATCAGCTATAAACAACTGAAAATGATAATACGCCTTACATGTGTGTGTGTGCGTGTGTGGAAACTTCAGAATAAAAATTACTGCAAAAGTACGCGAGATTAAGAGATCTTGGATATTAAATTATTCTAAAAATTATTGTTGTATTTTTTTACAACATGTAACAAGATGATTAAAATTTGAAATTAATATTCATCGGTATCTCTCGCGAGTTATTCGCATTTGTTAGACGTTAATTTGATTCTCTCTGTCTCCAGCATCGCGACAATCTACATAAATATGACTGTGACTCCAGATCTCGTGGCACCAGTAACACAAAGTTCTCATGTACAAGACATTAACTATACAGGATAAACACTCTCTGTTATATCTGTCTTAATTATAAACGGGAAAAACAGGAGGAAAGACGAATAACATACTAATCAGAAAATAATTCACGTCGCTTTACCTGCACACTCTGATTGCGTTTACGCGAGTGTAATAAGTCTTTATTATAAACTTTATCGCGCGCACTCGCGCTTCGTTATTGAGAAGCGCAAATTGATGTGTCAAGAGCGTAAATTCTCATCTAGAAAGATTATACAATTATCTCTGACGCACACGCAACTACACACACGCGCGCGCGCGCGCGTCTAAAATTTATAATTATTTAAGAGAGAAATCACAATTCAAAGTATACATTGATGTACATGAAAAAAAAGGAGATTACATTTATGCGTGTATCAAAGAAATTAAGTGAATTCTAGTGATTTTAATCGCCAAATAGAGCTCGGTCACTCTTCCCTTCTTCTCTCCGCGCACATTTTGCTATCCACAAACGTCCATTCCGAGCGGTCCGCATTCAAATCGCATTTCTCTTTTCTTGCGAGGTGTCGCGAATCGCATTAAGAGTTCCCGCAAGGTGTGTGCCGGGAACGCGTGTAAAACACATCCAACAACAGCTCGTTAATCTTTCCGCATCTTTCCGCAAAGATCTCTTTCTCCCTTTCTTCTTTTCTCCGCAGTGCCGCGATATCTCTGTCTCCTTCCTCGCTATCGGCTTTCCTTTTTCTTATGCGAGCAAAAAGTAACGAAAAGAAGAAGGTAAAGAGCCCTTTCAGAGTGCAGAAGGAAGCGTTGCTACTCCCTCGATGCCGAAGGAATACATGCACCCCGAGCACTTTGCGCGCCGTCAAGACGTTTAACGTACCTACTCGTGGAATCTCTCATCTTAAAAAAAAAAAAAAAAAAAAAAAAAAAAATGATCCGCAAGAAAAGAAAAAGATCGAAAAAAATGCAGAAATAAGATTAGGCTTTTGTACGTTCTTGGTACGCGTATATATCACGTGTGATGTATACTTAGAGCACACATTTAATTCTTTATAGAAATAGAAAAAAGTTTTACACGTAAAATCTTTCGAAAGATTTCACTTGATTTAAACAAGTTTTCACTGAATTTAATTAAAATTGTTATAATTAATTCCGAAGAGAATTTTCTATAATTACGTACTTTTGCAAATATTGATCTTGTACTTATTATCCAGATCTCTCTGGCTGGCTAAATACTTTTTTTTTTTTTTTTTTTTTTTTTTTTTTTTTTTTTACCGAGAAATGAGAAAATTGAGTATTCCCGAACGTTCTCTCCGCGAATAATTCGAAGGAACTGATCTTAGAAAATATTCAACGGTGCGGAAAATCTGGCGAAAGAAACCTGCGGTAGTCGGGACGCTGTGAAGTTACATCAATTAGCGATGCGCGCGAAGAATTACGATGTATTTTCTCATTTGTGAAAATGACATATCGCACGCTGATATCGCTCACAGTTTTACTTGACGCGGTGTTTCTGTTTATAGTTTTTCATTATAAATATTAAAATTGTGCCATATTTGAACACTGTGTGTGAAAATAAGACATAATCGATAAATCGGAACATGAACAAAGAGAAATCTCTGTGTGTTTGATTTTTATATTTTTGTAATTATTTGTTTTTACAAACATTTTGCGTTTTCGATTTTTTTTCCGCAGCTCGATCGCAAACGATCAAGTCTTTTCACGTTTCACTGAGAACACGATCATTTGGTCCGTAATCTGTGCGTGTGATTAGCGGAAACAAATCGGGAACAAATTGCGCATCGTCAGTGATGTCGAAAAGGCACAAGCGGTCTCTTTATTCGTCGAACGCACGAAGGTTAGCTGTAATTGCTTTGTAATCCGTGAGCATACAATCGAAACCGAATCGAGACGAGGGCCGTTTGGCGTGAAATTGCTCGAATTGGTGGCATTAGGTGGGCGCTCCACTTGTGGCAGCGCTTAGTATTTCTACGACTGATCGTTGTACGAGCACAAAGGCAAAGATAGAAACCGATACAATGTCGGGATGTTTGCGAACGGAAACAATCGTTAACAAGTTAAACGGATTTTCTCCTTAGTAATGCACCATAAATCTTAATCACGATCGAAGAACACATGTAACTGATTTCGACTCGTTATTTGACTACCGCGTACAATGAGAAATATTTCTGTGTTTTCTAAGATTTATTTTTTACACATTTATGTTTTTACAGTTTGCGTTAATTGACTCAATTGCCACATAAAGCACTGTCTAATAAACATTCAATTGTTCACGGTTTCCTGTATTTTTGGTCTTGACAGGTTTTGGTCCCGAAATTAATTTTCCAATAATACACGAGCAAGTGAAATGTGTGTAATAACAGGTCAGCGTTTAGTTTGTAAGCTTTAATTAGTATCCACTGTCATACGAAACTTAACACGTTGTATTAATTTCCATCTATTATATATACATATATATACATGTTGATTTTACTTATTGACGTAAATCGACGTTAGCTCATTTTCCCAGATATAATTCCGTTGAAGTAGCAATTCGGTCGAACTCGATCTTGTTTATAGATTTATGTATTTGAGAAAAGACGTATTTAATTGCTAATTATTTAGGTATTACTTGTTAGAAATAACCTACTGAATTTTTTATTTCAACAACAAGATATTTTGTTGGCAAATTAAAAAATTCAACAAGCTTAGCAAATTCTTGTCAGCAAAACTTTCTTGCCGTGTAAGTGCGCGAAGAACTTACTTCTTCGGCGCAAGAATTTATGTCGCGGTTGGCACGAAAGCGAGCAGCGTGCGCGAATTTGATTGACAAGAATAAATCTGTCAAAGAAAGTATTTTTCTTATTTCAATTATCATTAACGTCAGAAAAAATATTTGAATCGAATAAACGCTTGCAATAAAAAATATAAATTAAATTTAGCGCAATATCTCCGTATACAAGAGAGTAAAACACGTTCATTATCTTTTGTTCGGTCGAACAAAAACGAAACTCACTTCATGACACGATAGAAACACCTCCGATAAAGATCACAGAATTTTGATCAACGTACTTATAATACAGAAATTGCTTATTGTCATCCAATTATGCAAATGCGCAAGAACTGAGAAAAAAAATAGCTGAATTTAGATAGAAATTCTCCGCGCATTTAAGATTATGCTGAGAAAAGCAGATATTTACCTCTGTCTCCCTCTCTCTCTCTTTTTCTCTCAGCACGAGTATGTATTTCTTCATTGCCTCGTGCAAAAAATATCTATTCTTGTTAGCCGCGGTCACTTAGCACGATCGTAGATCATGATTGGCGCGTCGAAAAGCGTTGTAACGAGAACAATTAATCGAGAAAACGTCCTAGAAATTTAATCATGAATATTCGATGAGAATAAATCCGGTTTCCCTCGTCTATCTCACCTGCCCTTCGTCGATCTCCTGCGAGCTGTTTCGATATTTCCAGCCGGGATTGCATGTGCGCCACGTAGCGCGCTTTCCGCAGGCGTTGCAGAATGGAAAACTCGCGCCTGCAAAAACTGCTACATCGCACTTTTCTCACGAATTTCTCTCGAGAAATTCCATTTTAATACAGCGCACGGCTGTACCGAACCCGCGTGCGCTGCCGAGCACGCACGCGTCATTTAATTTTACGAAAGCGACGGGCTAGGCCGCCGAGTCGGACCACGCTCGCACGGGGAAAAAGCTGCCGACCGCACCGATTTCGCGGGATTTAATTACGCGGCTTGTGAGGGATTTCGTTAGTAATTAAGTAACGAGCGATTTTAAGTGATTACGAGCACGCGTTGCCGTTTCAAGCGATCGATATCGCACGCGCTCTTCATAATCGCTCTCTCTCTCTCTCTCTCTCTCTCTGGGCGGCTCGAATTGCTTTTAGCTGATTGCACGTCGACGCGCAACTTCCAAAGAACGAGGAAATTCTCCAGGTAAGCGTAATTTTCAAGTGCAGGTTTTTTTATCGTTGTATTTGCGCGCGTTGATTTTTTTTCTTTGCGGATTTGTTTTAAGTATGGGATATCGCACACATCTCTCAAGTTTTTATTTCATTTCTCCACAAGTCTCGACGGATATGTATACAAAATGTATACAAATATAATAACATCGTTTCTCTTCTACGCGCTTATGCCACATTCCACGTAAGAAAACTGTTGTCTCGGAAAAATATTTCGAAGAAATATATCCCGGGATTTATGGAAACTTTCAAACAAGATACGTCTTTCTCAGTAAGCCCGATCTTCCCGCGGACCGCTTGAGCAAGCCAACAACAAGTTGGGCAAACCAACGTACAAGCTGAATTAACTTGGCGTGCATAATGTCTTATTTCTTCATCAAAACTCTAAAGCACTTCGTTTTTTTTTTTTTTTTTTCATTCAATCCTTAGAAAACTTCGTTTCAGCAAAACTTCAACTTCTACCTTATGGAATATATAATTTACAATGTTACCACGTACTTCCTGAAGAGATGTTTTAATTTGTAAGAAATATGTTGTTGCGCGCGTGGGATCTACGTGCAAAGATTTGGAAAAATCACACACGTCAGGCAAAAACTCAAAACTATTACCTAATTTTTTCGCCTAATTCGCGTCTTATTAATTACGCTTGTATCTCGAAGTGCGGAAAGACTCGATTTGGAGGTGCGAGAGTTTACCGACGGTCATCCTCGACGAAGTAGCGCGCGATAATTCACTCTCGACCGTGTGGCAGCCTCCTGGAAATGGAGTCACCGCCACCCTCCGACACAGAGCGAGTAGGGACGGGCTGTCCCCGGCTTAAACCGGTTTGTATCCTCGATGAGAGGCAAATTAAGTTAGCGCGAAAACAACCTATACACCTCTCGGCCAAGGTCTCTTCACTCTCTGGCGCCGCCTGTCCTACCTGCATAAATATGTATATGTATTTTACACCGAAAAAGAGAGAGAGAGAGAGACAGGGGGGAACGGGGGAGTGATGAAATGTACGGAGCGACGGAATTGAGGCGAAGTTGCTGCGGCTGACCGGTAGAATATTCCGTGCGTTCCATATTTTGATAAACGACTTGTAGAGAATTAAATTTTTCCTCTCGGCGCGCACACCTCGCTCGGCTTTTTTCCTCCCCACGACTGGCGTCCTGACTTTTTTCCATTTCGCTCTCTCGGTCAACCCCTCTCGCCGCCATCATCCACCTCTAGCCCGGGGATATACAGGGCGTTGCGAGGATTTAACGCAGATTAATCTGTTTGTTGATCCGGACGGTTCTTCCGCGCGCGTCCTCGTTTCCGCCGATTTAACCGGCTCCACGAATGACGGCTGGCGTTTCATCATAGTCCGTTTGGAGGAGGAGGAAAAGCAGGAAAGAGCATCGCCGTCTATTCTGCCTCGCGCTCTTTTCCCACATTTTTTTGCGCTCGGCAAAATCGTCCGTTTCTTCTTGGCAATAAGAGAGAACGACAAATTTATGCAGTATAAACAAAATTTTGTACCAATGATGGAAGAAAAACATGAAAAATGAGAGGATCGTCAGTGAACAAAGTGCACCAGATTCCCCCTTTTTTTTTTCGGCGATGACTCTGGAATATAAAGTATGAAGGCGAGCAAAAACGTTCCTCGAACGTTGAAAGAATTGATCGCTGCGTGAACGACGACGCGAAGCGGGCGGGGTCGCGCAATTAACATGAAAAGTTCGCCTATTGCCCTTTAACAAACGTCAGCGTGGAACAATTCGTCGAATTTGTCAGAATTTTTCTGAAAGATCGATCCGCTCTCGGATGAATGAAGATGATTTTTCGTCATTCACCGGACAGCGTTAATCGCGAATTAATTAATTTACGATCGAATGGATTGTCATGAATTTTATATGATATTTCTTTAATTGACAGATTGACAAGAGAAAGAGAAAATAGAGATGAACATGATGCGTGACTGGATAATTATAATAGAGTTCATCAAACGATCATCGATTAGAAAATATCTGTAAAAACTACTTTTTGACAAGAAATTACACAAATAAAAAAAAAAAAAAAGAAAGTTTGAGACTATTTTAAAAGTAGCAACGTTACTTAACGATATTTTACCCTTTTCGTTTCAGGATTTGACTCGGGAGTCAAAAATCACTGGTCTCGAAAAACACGGTAATCGGATTCCGGTGTAGCGCAACTCGAGGTGTCGGGAGATTTATTGTTGCGCCATTGCGGCCAACGGAGAGTGGCCAGAACGTGCTGAAAGGGCCAAATATGTAAAGAGGATCAGCGGCTATACCCGGGAGATCTCGGGAGTCGCGCGACCTCTGATCTAAAGTTGTGACACATTTGTACGTGACGCGGACCGACAATAGCGGCTGGCGGTGGCTCAGTTCGCGCGTGTCGTGCCTTTGCTATATTCTAAAGCAGAACTGATGCGCTGTCGGAAACGTTGCGCGTGTCTCGAGTCGACTCTTCGAGATAGAACCTCTCGTTGCCATTTCGATTATCTCCCATGCACAAATAACACGAATATTGTTCCAACTTGTTAAAGCGTTGGAAATGAAGGTCGTCACGCATTTCGCTTGAAAACCGCAAAATGAGCAGCGAGGAAGAGAGTGAGAAAATAAGGGAGAGAGAATCTTATTTTAGCGTGAAATTATAATATATCGAGTTGAAGAGAATCAATAAAGCGAGCGTTGATTTATATTTGCGATTTATACACGTTCACTATTTTTTTTTTTTTTTTTTTAATTTATTATCCCCAACACGCGCGTACATATATCTCTTCTATCTTACGAAACTTTAGTTGTTCAACTATTCTCTCTCGTTTACTTTCTCTCTGTCTTTCTTTGTTATTCTTATTATGCTTTCGAAAACTTTTTGTTCTCAGCAATACTGTTAAACTTATCGGATACGCCATTTGACACCCTTAAGCGACGTGGTTTCGCAGAATAAATACGCACCTCTTCGCAAACTTTCTCTCTCTCTCTCTCTCTCTTTTTTTTTAACTGCTTTATTTCAAGTTCAGAAGTGACAGAAATACGCTTGATATATTTCAGTATTCTCGTACCACTTGGTGTATAAAAAAATTCTTCTTGGAAAATAATTAGTTCCATTAAACAAGCTCCCGCGAAGAAATCCAAATTAAAATGAACTTCATGAGCTATAATCCACCCGCTATTATCGATGGATCGTATGAGGTATCGTAGCGTATGAGGTTTATTAAAATTCTTAATCTATCTCTAACTCATAAAACTCATATTCCGTCGCTAGTCGTGCGCCACGCGACGCGATTTTCAATTACTGTACATATTTATGATTTTACGACGCGTGGCTAATATATCCGACGATAATTCCTCGGAGTATCGAGTGATATCCAACGTATCCTCTGGATACGTTACTGAATTATCGCCTGGAATATTGCCATCGATGATACGAGAGTTTGCGCGCGCGCGAGGAGGATTTGCCGGCTGCGTATTGCAAAGCAGACACAGAATATCGGTCGCGTAATTTCAATCTCCGCAATTTGCAGTCGTGCGTGCACATATGCGGCGTTTCTGTGTGCGTGAGTGGGCGGCACAAACGAACCTCTCCGCCGCGAGTGGTGTGCGGTTTCAGTTTGCGTGGTCGGCGCCGAAAGAATTCGGTCGCGCAGTTTCAACCCCCGGGGGATGCAGCTGGTCGCTCGGTCGGAGCTGCTTGTGTATACATACGCACACACATTCTACATATGCAGGTGTACGTACGATCTCGCATGAACGTATGAAGTTTGCTTGCGCAATTTCTGTTCGTCGTGTCTGGACGGCAAAGAAAGCTCGCTCCCTCGCCAACGAGAAGAAGCCAACGGTGATTGCGGCGAATTAGCCGTAACGAATGTTCCGCGACAGAATAGCCGACCACAAATCCTGCCGGTATAAATGTAGACGCTTTTTGTGCTCGCGCAGAATCCGCCGTATTTAAGCAGCTACAATGCAACTTTATTTAAACGCGCTCCGCGTTTACTCGTTCTTTATCGTCGAGCTTCTCCGACGATAGCTTTAGCAACGTTCCTTTTTCCATAGTTACTTTCTTTCTTTTTTTTTCTTGTGATTGTCGTCGTTTAATTATTCTAATAGCCTACAGAACGACTTTAGTCAGTTTTTATAAGTTTTTTACGAACGATGAACGACACACAGTTAGATCGAAAAGTTAAAGAACACATCTAATTGATTTTGTACACAGAGAATTCGGATCGTCGCTTCGCACGTGCTCATTGGCTCTTGTGTTAATAGATTAATAACTCAATAAATATTGCAAAATTTGCAAATTACTTTTTTGTTTAAATCGATTTAATTCACTCTTCACATTTCGAATTTTTGAAAGGTTTCAAACACTCTGTGCATATGTACATTTGCGTTTTAACACTTTAACAAATTCGCGCCGCATATGTTATTCCGGCTGTGAAGCCGAGAATCGATGTGGATCCCGACGATCGTTTGTACGAAGGGATCGTTTGTTTTTTTTATACTGGTAACTGTAACACATTCGCACAGCTGCGGTACGCCATGTATGCACGACCACGTCCTGGAAGGCCACCGGTGGGCCGACCAGGCTCTAATAATGACATAGTGCGGCCACGCGGCGCCGATACACAGAAAGCGCGAGAGAGGGAAAGCCGAACACATGCTATAATTAATATTAAGTATCAAAGTCCGAAGCAGATATCGTTCCTCTCTTTATATACGTAAACAATAGATCTAGAGTATATAATAGCATGCAGATGTATGTGTGTACCTTGGATAAATAAGGCTGTAATGGCTTTTAAAGAGATACGATCGGAACGCTCGAATGGGGGGATGTCGGCGGGCACGGAATGCACATTGATGTGTGCACAGTGTGCGCGCGTGTATGTGTGTGTATACGTATGGCGATCGTGTGTATAGTCGATTCATGGATTATTCGTGTATACAGGCTCGGTACATACTGCGTGCTTAACGGTCTGTTCGCGTAGATATTAATTCCGTTAAATCGCGGCAATAAGCTCGACGAGAAGACTCTAGGTCACGAAATAACGTTCGCGACTTTGGTTAATTAATCGGTATTTACTAATGCACATAATGATACACACCTGCGTTTGTTTGTAAAATCTACAATTAACGAAATTTACGAAAGTCGTAATTGAATCTCGATACAATCGTTATCTTAAGTAAACCGCTTGAGAAAAGGCTCTTTCCACGCCTGGGCGCAGACAAGCGTTTGCGTAGCCGTGCTATTGAGCATTTCGACACGAATGAAGACAGCTCGACGGGTGCTTTTAGAAAACCATTAAACAGACGACGCGGACCGTCACGTTGCTTTTTTTCCCTGCGATTTCCCACACGATTGAATCAACGATAAAGCATAAGGACCGCGTAACGTTTCCTTTGCGCGATATAAAACTTCTAATTTGAAAATACATCACGGTAAATGTGATTGATTGTGTAAAACTACAGAAAAAACTGTGATATAAAAGAGAAATAATAAAATATCGAGATTATTTATCTCGCAAAATTGTGACGTGTTAAAAAATTGTTTTCTTCCGATATATAATTTTACATACAATATATCTGCACGAGAATATATATTTTTTCATTAATGGTGTTAAACGGCAAAGTACCGACAGCTTGAATAAAGAAAAATTCCAACAAAATGGACTCGCGAATATTTTTATTCACGTCGCGCATTGCTCGGTCGTGCCGCGGCACCACCACCTTTGGTTTGTCGTTGCGCGCGAGCGTGTGAAATAAAAATATACGATATTAACGCAAAACGCGCGCGCGCGTTGCATCCCCGTCAGCTTTTAGCATTATTCTACCGTTCCGCCCGGTTCTCTCTCGTCCCTGTCGTCCCTTTCCACTCACTTTTGCGCTTTTTTTTTCCTACCGCGCCATGCAGCCGCACTGCTGCTCCATCCGCACACCGTGTCGCTGCCAGAAATCACGCGAATGCGCGCATTCGCGGAAATTGCACGCAGTCGTTACACACGTACGAGGAGCTTTTACACCCGGTGAATCACGTGGCTCGGTTCTAGACGATCGCGCGGGGGGTATACATACACACACGTGTGCCTCGCACGTGCAGGTACTGATGACTACGTGGTTCACACTGGAAAAATCCCCCTTACAGTGAGCCTTCGCTTTATTTTCGAGGATAAATGCCGCCATTCGGTCGTGAATATTTACCCCGCGTAAACGCGGTGTCCTTCTTTCGCGCGTACTTCTCGTTGTGAAAAATCCAAGCAAGAAATATTGCCCGTAACCAACGTGGTAGTTCAAATTTATACGCAGCGCATCATAAACGCACTTGTCGATCATAAACACACACACGCAAAATATGCAATGCAACGTATTATATTTTTTGAGACATAAAAACGTGTATCTATGTTTGATCGTTCTTTCTCTCTCCCTTTCTCTCTCTCTCTCTCTCTCTCTCTCTCTCTCTTTCTTCTTCGCGGTTATATTACAAATGAGCGTCATAATACGCGACTAATACTTGTCAACCAAGCGAGACGGTCTTACTGATCTCCCCGGTTTTCTACTTTATTTACTTTGCAACCACGGACGCGACGGCAAAACGCGAATGGCGGTAGAGACGGAAATATAGGGTGACATTTTTCACAGAGAGCCTTCAACTGTTATTTCAGCGAAAATTCGCCAACTGGCTCGCCATTGTCCCCCGTTATGTGCGGCACTCCTACGCGCGCTCTACGGCTTTCACATATTGCGCACGGTAATTTTTCTTTTTTCTTTTTTTTCTCGCCCGACACGACGTTATACGACGCCTGCCGAGGACGCTAGAATCCACGCCCCCGCGATATGCACAAGCACCATGATTTTTATGCTCTGACCCCGACGGATGGATAAGGTCTCTCCTCCGGTATCTGACTTGCGATCGATGAATGACTCCGCACAAAAACCGGCCGGAAAGAACATCGCCACGAGATTCTCCGTCGAGAAGTGGCGGACTGTCGGAGCGAAGTAAATTTTGTCTGCTCTTTTTAGCGATTGCGCCGAGTGAAAACTCTGAATGCAGTTACTCGCGAAAATCGGGTTTATCGGAAGTCGCGCGCTGCGCCCTGTCCCTGTTCTGTCCTGTGTTCCCGCGAGGCTCGCACGTTGAGCAAGGGAACGAGGAGGAGCAGCGGGAGGAAAAAGCTCAAGAGTGTTCAAACTCGCTGAAACGTAAGTGCAGATTTTGATCAAGTGAATCTCCGACGCGCGATGTCTATTGTGTTGTACGTCTTATTGAAAAACAAAAGAAAAACAAAAGCATAAGTCGTAGTTATTGATTTCAAAAATATATCAATATTCTTTTTTCTTGCTCTGAATCAAAGCGCCATAAAAGTCAAAGTATCAAAATGAGTGAAAAATAAAATATAATGCAATAAAATACGAAATCTCGTATCTCCGAACGTTTATTGTAAGTTTAAGGTTTGCGTAGGACGTCCATATAACAAACGTTCTCGAAACTTGCCACGTTCGATACACCATTAGCGAGCGTTTCCGGATGGGACAAAGTAACACGCCTGGCGGAGACAGGCTTAAACACTAGCTCGAAAGTAGTTTACGTTCGTTGACATCTTTCAGCCGAGGATAAAGTTTGTTTGCTCATGTTTGTGCGCACACGTACACACTGTTGTCAACTCACGCAGGAGAGAAGGGGAAAATTAAATATGAAATCATATTTCAAAAAGGCTGGAATCCCCATGCGTTTAACTTCGCGCGTTTAACTTTTCGCGAGCGACGACTGACGCGTTCTCTAATTAATCGGGAAACCAGCCTCGACTTAAAAGGATTCACGTGTCTTAAAATTAAACAAACGAATACGAGCTTGACTGCTCGTTCGGTAAGGCATCAAAAAGTTTTTGGTAACAAATTTATGAGTTCTAATTAGGGATTATATATAATTAAATCATTATTCTCATTGAGGAGAGAAGAAGGAAATCGTTCTTAAAATCACATCAATTAAGTTTCCTCTCTTGTGTATTATTTATACGTATTTAGCTCAACTGTCTTCTGTATATAATTACACACTTATATATTCAAATTAAAGTTAATTATTCGGCAAAATTTATTCTAATACGCATGACTAATATCCGAGTGGAAAACTTAAGTGCATCTAGAGTGAAGAAAAATTATACTATATCGTTCCTAAATTCATTTTTCATCATATTAAAACGAACGCTAGTAATAGAGGAAACGAGGGAGCAGCTTTTTCTTAATTTGGCGTCGAGGTCGGGTAGGGAAAATATTTTTTTTCCCTCCTCTCCTATAGGGTAAGCTCGCGAGAAGCGGGAAGCAGTCGTTACGAGAGCCATCTTCTTAAGGGGATTAAAGGAAAATTAAATCTTTCATCGCGCCGGCTTTCCTTTAACGATGGTAACCGAAAAGATTAGAACCGCCACGAGTTCTTCATTTTTATATTATGATCTTCGGGGAAAAAATGTCATCCTACGCGAAATATCTCTACTGTAGATTGTCTTAATTTCACTGACGAGAAAAACGTAAAATTCCCTCGTCTAAAATGACTTTTCTTTAACACAAAAAATATCGAAGTGCAAATTTGATAATAAGTATGTGTTATTTTAAATAAAAAAAAAAAAAACAACAATAATTCGCATAGAGAGAGAGAGAGAGAGAGAGATTTAACACTGAATCGCGGTATCGATGCGATTCAAGAAAACCCTTCGTCGTCGCGCGAGAGCTTTCTCGCGGGGGACAACAGCATTACTATTTCACCCTCGCTCTTCGGGATTCTCCCATCGAGCTTTTATTCCGCGAAAATCAAGTATTATCCGGCAGCCTCACAGCGACGTTGTCGCCTTTGATGATAGATATTGCGTTTCTCGCGTATGCGAGCAGACGCGATACAATGCGTTCTTGAATTACAACAACGCGGCCACCATGGAATTTAAATGGAATTTTTTTCCCCGGTTTCTTTGCAGCTCTCTCCGGAATTCGGACGAAAAATAACATTTTGATGGCGTGAGCCAGACGTGAGATTCGTCTAAAACTAGATTTTAATGTAAAATATTCAACAATATGATATAGACGATGCTAAACGTGCTGAAAGACACTACGCTAATGATTTACACGACGAGATGATTAATTAGCCGAAGCAAACACAAAGTATGATCGCATCACGAAAATTGCGATTTTATATATCGTATAAAGTCGCTCGTTCGCTTTACGACGTGACGGCATTATAATTTTCACGTTAATTTACGATAATATAAACTTCAATTAAGCGTACATCTTATATGTGTAGCTAAAACCCCAATGATGTCCCGTCAACAACAACCGCTGGTGCGATTCACAAAGCGGTTCGTCAGAAATCCATCGCAACTACTGCGTGGAAATAATTAAATCGAGCCGCGCGCCTCTATCGTGCGGCGAGCGCGCGCACGCGTAAAATAACGCAATAAATGCGTAATTTACAAACGCGCTTATTAATCAAACATGATTCTGTATGCGCGCGCGAATTACTAAATAACTCGAGCGTAAACAAGGGTGTTAAACTCGCGAAACGCCGCGAAACACAAAACGCGGGTGCCACATTTCCCGAGGAAAACGTACTAATCGCGGTCAATTGCTCGTTTTTTCACTTCGCGCGCGCGAATCGATAGAGCGAGCGACGATCCGTCGTTACGGTTGTCGAAAAAAGAGGAAGGGTGAAATAAATCCGCGATTCATGAACGAAACGCTTACCTATACACGTCGTGAAGCGAGAGGGTTCGCGCGCGCTTCGTGTTTTTGCACGAAGGTCGTGATTGCGCGATAACGACGACGATGACGATGACGACTCGTGGTATTGACAAACGCGTTGTTTGACAAAACTTCCCCCATTCATTTTCCCCCTTCTTTTTTTTTTTTTTTTTTTGCCGGGACTCTCTTGCGAAACACGAATGGGTCGGCGCGAATGAAATACATTTGCGAGAACAATGGCGGAGTTTTTCGCCGGCAACAAAAGCGAGTCCGTTGCAATTACTAGCCGATAGACGCGTGCGATAAATATCCGAACGGCCGCGGAATCGCTCGCAAAAGGCGCAAAAATCGATGCGGGTTGTGTCGGAAGTGGATGTAATTAATCCAACGAATTCGGCAGCTAGTATTATTGTTCTCTTAAATTGAATTATACATCACAGTTTTCTTCGATTCCCACGATAATAATTCAACAAAAAAGGTTTATTATGTAAAAAGCAGATGCTCTCTGAAGAAAACTTGTTTTTGTAAACAATCATATATTTAGTAGAGCGCACAATCACGAGGGACACGAATAAATTCTTTTTCTTTACATTGTTAACTATATTAACGTTTTCTCACGGACGGCATAATCGTTCTCGCATCTTGTGTTTACAGCTTTTCAACACGAGCTAACGATATTGTTTTTTGCGAGATAAGTAGATGAGACAGTATATACGCGAGCGTGTATAACTTACGCACGTTGAAACGCTCATTAATAGTAGAAAAAAATCGATATTTATAATAACTCGGGTTATGAGTTCGGTATGATAAGTTAAAACAAAAACAAAACCAAAATTCAAAATACCACATTGAGGTTTTTTTCGCACAGAAATTAAACGTGGGTTGTAAATTATACACGAGTTATTTTATTTCCACGATGTAAGACTGCTGCTGGGGGATGATTAATCGTTCTGCGAGTAACCGGAGAGAAACCCGAGCGCAATTTACCCACAACGAGATAATTGATAGTTGTAGGTAATCAATAGAGAGAGCTATGAGAGAGCGAGATGTATGATAACAATTTTCCGAAGTAGCTGACAGATGTCGAAGGAAAGAATGACGTTCTTTCTTTTTCAACAAAACGTAAAGCAAGACAAAGCAAAAGATTATTAGATACAACTTATTTCCCCTTGCTGTTTTCCGTCTTAAATGTGAAAGAAATGAGAAAATAAATTTCCGGAGAAGAATTGAGCGAAATAAATTTGAAACTAAAAAACATATCTCGCGTTTCTGTCTCTGATAGACTTTGTCTATTTCTAGAAAAGTCAAAATTTTGACACAGTAATTATTACAGGTAAAATGAGAGAAAATTTTCGTTAAATAAAAAAAAAACACACATTAGTTTTGATGTTGAAGTACGTGGCGCTTATCAGTGCACATTGCGGTCGGTTTAGAGTTTGGTATTTCTCGTTCTCGATCGAGATTGAAATAAAACACATTGCAGATTAGAACACGTTTGAGCCCAGGTAGAAAGAAATTGAAGTCGTTCGCGTATATATTCTGAATGACAAAATTTATACATTTCTACGAAGGGCACTCGAACAATTCGGAGACGCTTTCTCGACGAGCGCGTCGAAATAGAGCGGAACGAGCAGTCGTCCGCTCCGATAAGCCGCTTTTCCCCACGTCGCGATTTTATTATCGGTTCTCGGAGTTCTCTTTCTCTCTCTTTCTTTATCCGTCTCTTTCTCTCTTTCTTTCTTGACAGGAAGCGTCGCCGACTTCGTGAAACGATCGCCAAAGGAAGTCAGATTTCTATTCTCTCTCTCTATTTCGCTCGTACAGTATCTGTAAATGTTTAACGTCTCTTTCCGCTTTCTGCGTGTGTCGCCGTCGGCTTCGGCAAGCATCTTGCGCCGCACTTTGTCGTTTTGCCGTCTTGCGGAGGAACTTTTATTGCTTCGCTGCTCTTTCAAGATTCTACGAAATGTCAGACATGAAAGACGCCAGGCAAAGGTTTTAGTAAAGTTTTCCAGTCATGCGAAATAGCGACGATATCTATATCTAGTTTTTCCGCACAGGTTTTTTTAAACGAATCACTTATTTTTAAAATCGACACATTGAAGAAAAATCGTCATTTAATTTTTTTGTAAATTACTTTTGATGATTTCAACTTTATAAAAAAAAGAATAATAATATTAATCTCTTTTTCAACAATTTCGATCATTACGACTCGTCTGTTGTATCTTGCTGCACGTTTTGCAAGCTTTTCCGGCTCTCACCGTTGCTTTTTCGCGCAACACGTGTCCTACGAAACGCGCGCTGCTGTTCGCGCGCGCAAGCGGCTATATAGGTTACTGTGGCAATCGTGCTTTCGGCGAAATCCAGCCAATATAAACGTCGAATCTGCTTGCATATGCATATCGATTCGAACACGATGATCCTCGTGCGACCATCCAGCGCGTTTGTTTGGCTCATCCGGATACAGCCAGCGGATACTTGTAACAGGAGACAGAAGACGCATCACGCGAGAAGGTCCTATATATGTAACAGTTCGGACTGGTGTATATATATATATATATATATATATATATACCGCACTCCCGTATATATTCCGTATTAAGCTTTGAATTACGTGACTCATCACGCGGAGTGGAGCTTAATGCCGGAGCTTGTTAATTACATGCGCAGTCTATTCCGCTTGCTTTCACCTTCACGCCTTCCCAACCCCCCTTGCCTCTCGTATCTTCTCGCGTCATCTTCCTCCTCGTACTTCTTACTGTCGCTCGATCTCTCTTACTCACGGCGACGACTATTATCTCTCATCCTCCCGGCGCAGTCCCTGACGCTTGCGGGATATAACCAACCAACGGCGGGAGCGGTCGGGACGAGCGAGAGATAAACCGCGACGTCGAGCGACGTGAAACCAAGCGAGTTCCGGGTCTTCTCTCGCGGGGGACGATGAAATTTCGGACGCGGAAGTCGCGCTTCTCGAGCTGCGAAAAGATTCAAAAGATCTCGTTTGCCAGAACGAAATTATTATTTATCGGAGCGAGCGAGACATTCGTTATCCAAATGGCGAGAGAATAACACGCGAAGAGAGAGAGAGAGAGAGTTCTCGAAGTACGTATCGCGCGCCGACGTATATTTACGCTGAATACGATGCAGCGCGGATAAAATGCGGAATGGAAAACCGGGCGTGTTATCGCGCCAAGAGTGCGCTCACTTTTCAGAAGAACTACGGAAGATTTACGCCGGCAAGAAGTTAAGGCAGTCACGCAGAGAGAAGAGCACGCACGCACGAGTGGGTGTACGATGCGCTTTGCAGACTTGCGTTATGAGCTTCGTTAAAGTGGTTTTGGAGAACTGTATCTTCAGCTCGTATTGTTATTTCCATAAAATAAAGCGCGTCCCGCCATTTCGCTATACGCTCGTCATCCCTCCGCTACCTTCCGCTCTCGACTATACTTGCCATCCCTCATGCTTGTCACTCGTGACGCTCGCGGAATAAACCGGGAAGAGTGGAAAACGTCACCGGAAATTATCATCCGCGTCAAGTCGCTCCGTGTATTCAAATGACCGTACATTTCCTTCATTAAGACCGAAACGCAAAATGAAAAACGTTATCGAGAGAATAAAAGACAAGTATACGCGCACATTTGCCTTTAATTTATCTCAACGAAGCGAAAACAGACGTGTTGTAAATTCAATTAGATAGTACATGTGCGGTCATTTAATCTCTCGGATTAAGAATTATTGCTTAGCGATTTAAAAAGAGTTTTGTTCGAGATAACGATCTTACTATTTACAGGACTCGTGTAATTAATCCTCTTTCACAAGTCGAGAAAATTTAAGTTATACTAATTTTCGCGAGCTCTTGAAAAAAGTAACAAGTTTACGTTGCGCTGAACTTTCCGACTTTTCTTGGACTAGTCTTTCTAATTTTTTCAGAGAAACTTTTATGATGCTTTTATTTAATAACATTTAATTTATGCATACAATACCGTAATTACCTTCAGTACACTGTTTACACTGTTTTCGCGAACTGGAATAGTTACACAACGAACGGAATCAACGTACGGCGGAATCGTGATGAAAAATGGTAATCCATCGGCTTTTAAAGCGGAGTAACCGCGAAAATTCCGCGGATGACTCGGTTTTGCCGCATAAAAAAACGAAGCACGAAACGACGGATCGTGTCGCGTTTTGTGTGATATTTACGCGCGTATAGTTTGCTGCGAAAAGTGGGACGTGATTGGCTTTTTTTTTCTGAATTTATTGTGTATTCCCGTAGCATCATACACAGCTTTTTGATGAACTCACGTTGATTTACGTGCCTCCGAGAAATCTGACGAAAATGAAGAACCCCGGGCTGGTTGACCAGGTTATTTTTAACGCGAATTTCAAACTCTCTCCGGCGCGTTACATAATTTTGTAATTTTTTGAGAAAAACTGAATTTTTTAAATATTCGATTTAACTGTTTCATTAATACATCGCGGAGAAAAATTTGTAGTGAAATTTATGAAATTTTTAAATAATACAGATTATATTTCATAATTATATAATAATAAAGTAATAAAATTCATAAATTTATAATGTTAAAATAACCATTATATGTATAGCGAAATATATAGAAAAAAATATTTTTCACAATTTTATTAAAAGTTATCAACGTTACTCTCGTATTTCACATTCTGATTTTAACTTATTTTTTTCAACTTGAAGATTATTACATTCTTAATCGAGATAGAACCAAAGTTGTACGAACTATCGTTAGATCTTTACGCTCGGATAGCACGAAATTCTTATCGTAAAAGCTAGTCGGGAGTGCAAGTTTTTGTAAGATTATCTCGATCCGTATAGAGATCCAATGAGAAATCGCATAATTCTAATGTGAACTCATTGCTCATGTTCCGGAATTTGAGAGTGGAATAACGCGGGGGAGATTTTCCGCGCGTGCTATTCCCGTTTGAAGCATCGTGATGCTTCATATGTGTGTAAACACGTATTTTTTTTTTAAATATAACATTACACACAAAATTAAGGCAAACAGAGCGCGCAATGTAAATTGAGCTCGAAGCTCGCGCTTTCAAGAAATTCATATTACATCGTGCTATTCAACCTCTCAAACTTTCCAACAAAAAAAGTTGCTGTTCCCGAATTTATCCGAGGCATTAAAAATCTCGCCCCGAAAATTACGAGCTGAAATCTGAAATATTATTACGCTCTTGTTCCGAGGAAACGCGGGCGAATAAATTTTCGAGCCAAGTTCAGCCTTTCGTGCACCACTTGAGCGTGAAGCGAGGCGTTACGCGCGCGCATCGTAAAATAATGCATACCGGGTGAGAGGAGAGAGAAGCGAGAAAGGGTGGACGCGTTAAAACAAGAGAGGAGGAAAAAAACAGATTGGACGAACGAGCGAGCGAGCGAGTTGGCGGGCACCCTCTCGGTTTACTGTCGCCGTGCTGTACGTGACCTTTTCCTTCATCCGTGACGCAAGGTACGAACGCGGTATTTCACGGTAACAGTGGTGATAAATCGTAAAACGTGACCATTCCTCCGTAGTGCCGCGCGCGCTGACATCGGGAGAGGGTCGTCTATCGACCGACGCGCCGGCAAAATCGCGCCCGTGGAATCCCGGCAATGCCCGACGACGATGAAGCCTTCGCTCTTAATTCAGCTTAATAATACAGTGCTCTCGAGAACGAAGTGTCGCTCGTCTCCGGGAAAACGTCGCGACTTCATCCCGTACGCTTCGGAGCCTTTCTGAGTTGTTGCGCGATTTTTGCTCACCAGGAGGGCGGATGTTCCCGTAGGGAGGGTGAGCTTCAAAGCGCTCCGAGAGCGCGCGCCGGGGGATGAGACGCAGTCGCGTATGACAGTAGCATCATTCTTTATACATTTTCTCACTCGCAGGCATAAAACAGTTCGCAATAAAAGTTTTATACATTTTTTTTTTTTTTTAGTTAAATATCATAAACAACAAAATTTTTAACATTTCTCGCTCGAACTTTACGTAAGTTATAAACTATGTGAGAGAAATATGTTAATTATTATAGTTTTACATCGTGTTTAGCAGATGAACTGTTTTGTTGATAAAGATTTTGCGTTAACGTAACATATGTTTGCGCTTTAATTTATTGCGAATAAAAGATAACCGTGTGTGCCGTGCTATAAAAGTATGAATCGATAGAGAATGTCTAAGGAAATGCAAATCAACGCGCAGAGTTCGTAATTAGTGTAAACTAAACGATAAAATATTACTGGCTGGTCTCACTAGTGGCTCATTAACCCTCATTTGGTGAGTTTCTACTGAAACTCGCTCCCCTATGACGAGTCGGTCTTCTTCCTCAAAAGCGACTATATACCCTATGGGATTACGTTGTCGAGCTTGCAAAAGCTCGGACCTTTATGTACCGGTAGACGCTAGCAGCATTGAGAAAAGATTGCCGTGATTTGGATGAATCAGATCCTCTCCTCCATTCTCGTAGCCGCGTCTCATTAATTATTTCTTTTTTAATTTTAATAAAAGTTTCTCCGCTACATTCGTACCAAAAGTAGCAAATATCACGTACGTACACAACGAAATTTCTCACAATGGCATCTCTCGCATTAGGCAAGTTGATGAAACTCGAGAATCCTATAAAACTTCTCGCCAATGGAAAATCTCGCGTTCCCGCTATTTACAGCTCATTTCAGTTTTATTCGCCCCCGGCGTTTCTAATCTCGACGCAACTTTCTTTACATGTAATAAAAGAAATTGATAGTAAGCGCGAGGAAAGGAGCAAGAGTCACGCGCGCGAGTCTCACAGAGATATTTACGTATTTCCGTCCGGGATTCGTCTATTGAGAAACGTCAGATAGCTTTGCGAAGTTTGGTGGAAGAGACAGGAGGGAGAGGACAGGAAAAGGACAGGGAGAACAGAAAAGAGGGAGAGAGAGAGAGAGCTGTGCGAGGTCTCCTCTGCCGTTGTACGCTTTCTCCCTTTTCAAGCTCGATGACTTTGCGGAGAGCTCGCAAACTTTGTCTTCATGCTGCCATTAGACGGCGCGGGGAATCCCGGAATAAATCACTTCTCTTCTCTCTCCCCCTCCCCCCATTTCTATTGTACCTAGTTGCGGGGGATATATCTCGTCTATCGCGGCTGGTATACGTGAGCGGAGTTAGGATCGCGCCGGGCGATAACCGGTCGTTACTCAACAGAATTTACGGCTACGGTTTTGCAAAAATTCATAACGCACAAAATTACGATAAAGACACGCACCGTGCCACCTTCTTTACACCTTCTATCTCGCTTATTTTCACGATAAAAAAAAGAGAAAGTGCGCGAAAGAGAGAGAGAGAGAGAG
>QVOB01009832.1:0-20921 GCA_014839585.1 Pseudomyrmex concolor | reverse complement strand
AAATAGAACGAGCGGAAAAGAAATTGAAGATATGTCGGACAGTTCTGAAGATGTTATCTCTCCGGCTATTCCGAGGTTCGCAAAATATTTATTTTTTCAAAATTTTGAAATGTAATTGAGAGAGAGAGAGAGAATTTATTTCGGCATAAAAAAATTTAATTAAATTGATATCTACGAATATACATATTTCTTTTAATCACGACAGATGCATTTCTGACTTTTCAGTTGACGTCACTTTCATCGTGGATATCATCATAAATTTTCGCACGACGTTCGTCAACAGCAACGATGAGGTGGTGTCCCATCCAGCAAAGATAGCCGTCCATTACCTGAAGGGTTGGTTCATCATCGACCTGGTGGCTGCCATTCCCTTCGACCTCCTACTCGTTGGCTCGGATACAGACGAGGTAAGTTAACGTCGCACGCTTCGCATTCCCTAGACTCCTTTCTTTCAAAGCCAGATCACACGAGGATCTGTGACGCATACTTCGTCTCATTAGCAGCTCCTTATTTTCAATTTCATAGCTTTTTAATTCGGAAGAAATAAAATTCGCGCGAACGTCAGAAATAAATTTAGAGAATAGATTTGAAATGCAGAGAATAGATTTGAAATGCAAAAGATGACAAAATCTCGTCGACGCCAGATCGCCATGCAAATTTTTTAGAATGTCGGTGTTAGTTGGTAAATATAAGGTGACCAGACTTTTCCGTCGTCGATTTCGGAAGACACTTTAACTTTTGATAAGTAAAAATAGAAAACTCAAAAAATCAAAAGATATAGAGAAGAGCAAAAGCTATTACATTTCTACGCGTACTTTATTACTGCAGGTATACAGAAAAAGTTTATATAAAAAAATTCAGGATCTCGAAACTGTCCCGATAAAATCGGTACGCCGGATGGTCACCTTAATAAATATGATTAGGATGACATGCCGAGCCCAAGTTACGTGCCCATAGATGTGACTTTACCGGACTGGTGCTTAGTTCGTTTCTCCCTATTTTCGACCATTTTCTCTCGGTGTTGAATGATTTCGTTTTTTCTTTGTCGAGAGTTAGTCGAGTCGTCGTGTCAATGTGCACACACAATGTTACTCGTAAGGACGGGCGAGAAAGCGTTTTCTAATTTACATTTTTTTTTCTAAAATGGCTCTTCTCTCGCCGTCCGATGCGAATTTTTTTTTTTTTTTTTGTTTTACACAACGTTGAACGTGTGCTACACGTGCGTCGAGAATCCAAAATCGAACACAAATCGCACACAGGACTGCTCGGATTTCGTTCGGATGCGCGCGCGTCATCATTGAGTTAATTAGACAGAATTGAGCCGTGTCAACTGAGCGTGATGTTTGCTGTCAATTAAATGTGACTGCTGTAACGCGCTGCAACTCTCAACGCGAGTAAATAATATCCCTTTGTTTCTCTCTCGACTGTCACGCACCTGTACGCACACGTACATATATGCATACACTCTCTTCGTAAATATGTAAGTAAATATAGTCTGTCGCTGTGAAATTTTCTGCTCTGATTGTCAAAGTATTAGACTACTTTTTTTTTGGTCGTGTTTTTTTTTTTTTTTTTTTTATTTCGTTTTGAACGATTCTTTTGTATTCTGTCTCACATGAGTTGACTTTTATTTAGTCTCTTCTTCGATTTATGAACAATAATCGCGGTGACTAATTAAAAAACCGAAACTTCGTACGCGCGAGAAAAAACTCTATGCGATTCTATTGTGAATGAATCCTTCGTGCAATTATAATTTAATTTACCGCGCTTTTGAATACAAACAAGACCGAATGTTCATTTGCAACAACGCTATTCCGGTGAACGAGATAATTGATGGACTCATCTGTCTCGGCAATTTGTTGAACAAGCGAAAGAGATCCACATATGTGATTCTTGCAGTATTCCTGTTTTCCTGTTTTTTTTTTTTTTTTATCGAGCGACCAATTTTGAACTCCAATAATAAAATAAATAAAATAAATAAAATTTTCTTAATATTCTCACGATGTGTGAAAAAAAGAGAAACAAATTTTAACCTCAGTTTAACGTTTTCGTAGCTCGGCTTGGACAAGGACGAGGTTAGTTGACACATATATACACAAAAAATTCTCACTGACGTGTCCTTCTTTTCGTTATTACTTAATGCGGATTACAATTTACACCGTTTTTCACACCAAACCGATTAAACTCACCACCGCAATCACAAGTTTTTTTTCTACTAACTGTACTTCTCTTTATCTCTCTCTGTCTCTCTCTCTCTCTTTCTCTCTCTCTCTTTCTTTCTCTCTTTCTCTCTGTTTTTTTTCTCATGTACAAACTGCTTAAAAACATATACACATTTTAAATACTCCTAGCACAGGTCTCTCTCTCTTTCTCTCTTCCTTTCTCTTGCAATATGGATTATTCTCTCTCGACGTTACCACAGCAATCAATTTTACTACTTTATACGCGGTTATATCACAAGTACAAACATTTCACTCCACTGCAACCCTATCTCTCCGTTCAGAAAGTTTGAATAAAGTTGATGGCAAATCTTTGCTCGCGAGCGTTTCTCCACGGCACTTTTATTATAATCTCTTCTAATATGAGAAACCACAGAATTAAATGTGAACCACCACTTATGTAAATAATGCAAACAGAATTTCTCATCAACTCTATTCTCACGTACCGAAAGTCTATCTGACGACGAAATCGAGAACGTGCATGTTTTTTTCTGTTTTCTTTTTTTTTTTTTGTAAATTACTGTACGAGACCCGTAATGACTTGCTTTTTGATCAGCCTTTTTTTTGATACAAGACTTTGTGGTCTGCGTAGAAGCGTAAAGAGCTATCTAACATGTCGTTAACAGAAGCGTTCTGCCGCTATGTATATTATATCTTTGTGTCGCCACGTGATCTCGCAGGATCGAGAATAAATGACTAGAGAGCCCCCCTTCTTCAAATTCGGCTGCAGCTGACAATAGAATACACGTCTGCGCCCATGTAAATTTTCGAAATTTGCATATTCATCTGAATGAAAAAGTGAATTAATACGTGCAGTTATTATATGGAAATAACCGCAGAAACGGTTCCGAGGTGGGCGCAGATGCGCGCTTTTTACCGACAACAAAAAAAACTCTGAATCCCGACAAAACCGTACCGTCGAAAATTGAATTTGTCGCATGATAGAAGTGACTCACATACCCTAACAGTATCTGGCGAGACTTTCTACATAGTTGAATTTTATAGTATATAGCGCTGTGTAATATTTTTATTTTTTTAGTTAGACGTTCTTTCTTATCAGATATTGAATCATGTCGATCGCACGATTTCTCGCAAAATTCTGCGGCGAATATATATATTATATATTTCTTGTATATTTTATCTACGTTGTTTATTATATTCCTATTGCATCTAGCTTTATTTTCTAGCAAGTAAATCGATTTTGGGCTTGCTTTATATACTCGCTCGAGTCTTTCTTTGGGGTTGCAGGATGAACAATGCTTTTGAAACGACCGCCTCGATTCTTTTTCGCGAAAGTAATAGACACTCTTCCGTTGAATTCGCAAGTAAGCAATTATCAAGTCCCACACGCTCTCGTTAATTAAGAAAAACAAAACAGAGATAAATCTCTCTTTCTCTTTCTCTCGAGGTTTTCTTGTGTTAATTAAATTAAGCATGTGCTTAACGATCGAACTTTTAATGAAAAAACACGCGCAAAAAACATTTTCATCGAACATCTCGAGATATATCTCGGAATTTCTCGCGAGATGAGAAAATAATTGTATGTGGATATTGACCACACATACGTACGAACACACACACACACACACACATACACGAATAAACGCGTATATACTGATATTGGCAATAATAACACTATGAAAAAAAAAAGAAAAACCAAACTACCTCATCGGGTTCTTTCAGTCAGCAAGTGCGCATATACGCTTCAGCTAATTCTTTTCTCGATTATGTCCCAATATATGTTGGTCCTATCGTTTTCGTTACCCAAGCTTCTTTTGTATTCTGTTGTATTAATGCGTCTGTTGTATAAGCTGTTGTATAAGCTGTTGTATAAGCCGATATTGTGATAATATCCGGTGAAGAGTTTTCTGACCCGGTGAATTTTGTTCGATTTAATGTGTATTAGTTTTTGTATGTGTGTGTGTGGGAAGGGGAGAGGTGTGTGCAAGTGTGTAAGTATGTACGTGTTCATCTTTGCGCTTAACAGAATTTTATGTTTTGTATTCGCGACGATTGAAGCAAATAAATGAATCCGCTTTTGTGAAAAAATTTATTCTTTTTCACGTAACTCAGTCGTTTCTTTATTTATTTTTTTTTTTTTATCTAAATTTTCATTCTAATTAATCGAGTTCTATTGTTGATATGTATTTTCGTACGCTTATCCCTTCAATTGTGTTACAAGCTAAAAAACTTTTTATACATAAGTAATTCTGTGTGTCTTATCTGTCGCTTCTGCGCTTCGTGTCTTTCTTCTTCGAGAATATTAACAACCCTAATAGTGAGTCACGTGTGTGTTGAGAAAGTTTAAGCCTTCTCTCTCTCTCTCTCTCTCTCTCTCTTTTGTATTTTATATAGAGAATCTCGCGCTGAGAATCTCGGCTTTGAGCGCACGCGACGTTGTTGATCCGAGGATTAATCGAATTGTTTCGATTAGAACACAATGGATTTTGCATGATACCTGTAAAAAGTATCGATCTCTTTCAATGCGAAAGTGTTCATTTTTTTTCTTTTTTTTTTTTTTTTTTTTTTTTTTAACAAAGGTAAGAACACAGGAAGCATGCGAACATTTTACGTATCTCTTTACGCGAAAATTTATAATATCTCCGCGTTTCTATTTTCCGTCGCAAATTAGTTACTCGACGAGAGTGCAGCTTTTTTTTCCCTATTATTATTTTCGACCCCGATTTGCTTGCCCCCAGCCGATCTGTACTGGTTGTCGTATCTTGTCGGATACATACATCAAAGTATCTATTTGCGACTCTTGATATATCTCGAAAGTCTCGTAAATTTTCATTTTTCTCCGAGTTATTGTACGGACGGAAGTCGTTACTTCGTCGTGCTCTCTCTCGTTAAAGCACGATCTCGCGCGATCGAAGCGGCGCTTTGAATCATCACGTGCTGGAAAATCGCACCCTGGCATCCTTGAATTTAGGTCTGTGTCTAAATTGGCGCCGAGAAGCGCGTGCACGTCGGTCGCGAAGAAGAAAACGACGAGTTCAACTTTGGTATTTGGAACTCGACTAAATGTCACGCTTCGCACTCGGCAAAATGTATCCCGCGTCGTGATATCACGTGAGACCGAACGTAAGGCTTTTCTTTCGTTTTCGAGCGGACTGGATGCTCAATGCGGAGTGACGACTTCCGACAAGAGCGACACTTCCAACATGGAAATGGCCTTCACGCGAATATCGGACGATCAGATTTCTGATAAATGTCTATCGTATGAAGCGTCTGAACGGGAGATATCTCCGGTGCTGTTAATATATGTCGCAGTTTCTCGCGGTTTTTTACTTACTATAAAAATAATCAATTTTTTTTTTTTTTTTTTTTTTTTTTTTAATGTCATTTCTTTACGTAAACACGTTTTATTGCTGCAAAAGCACGTTTTTCTCTTCTTGCACTTTTGTGTTCACAAAAGTAAAATCTTGCAAATGGTGTTTTTATCTCGACAACGACGTTGATTCGATGGCGCAAAACAAGGCCGATTTCTGTGTATCGAAAGTGGAGACTGAACGAGATTCGGAAGGTTTTTCTCGCGGGTTCGCAGAATGAAAAGTTGGAAAAAATGACGAATTATTTTCAGACGACGACGCTGATCGGACTCCTGAAGACGGCTCGTCTGTTACGACTCGTCAGGGTGGCCAGGAAGATCGACAGATACAGCGAATACGGCGCCGCGGTTTTGTTACTATTAATGGCTACCTTTGCTCTCATTGCTCATTGGTTAGCATGCATATGGTAAGTGGACCGCATTACATAACTGCATTATATTGACATCCTACAAGATCTTTAAACTCGGTCTTAAATCACTACAAATATGCATTTCTTTCACATGATCTTCCTTGAACTCTCCGAGCAATTTGAAATTTTCTTCTTGAGCAAAACTTGCGCGGCAAATTTGTTTTTATTGTCGCAAACTTTCTCGCACAAAGTTGGAAGAAACTACAACAAAAGATATGTTGCTACGCAACATTCTTACATAAAATTTTCAAACGCGTCAATCTCGCATTTTGCGTTGTTTTTTTCTTTTTAAAGGTACGCCATAGGCAACGCCGAGAGACCGACTCTCAAGAGCAAGGTTGGTTGGTTGGACATTCTAGCCAACGACACTCATCAATTTTACTTTCACAATAACACCGGTGGGCCGAGCATAAAAGTAAGCCATTCGTGCGAGTTTATCTCGAATATACGATTTATTTCGAGGTCGCTCACATTTTAAATGGCGATACGCGAGAGAGACCCCCCTTTGTTTCGTGTAACGCTGTAACTTTTCCAGAGTCGCTATATCACGGCGCTTTACTTCACCTTCAGCAGCCTCACGTCCGTAGGCTTCGGGAACGTGGCGCCCAATACCGACGCCGAGAAAATTTTCACAATAATCGTCATGTTGATAGGATGTGAGTTAATAAAAAAAAAAAAAAGCAAATCCATCACATGTATCGATACCATCTATGTATCGACGTATGAGGTTTGATTAAAATTACTGTGGATCGAATTAATACCACAATTAATTAGCAGCAAGTTTTTTGTTTGTTTTTTTTTATTAACGCAGTATCGAAAGCAGTTCGCGTTCGAACATCACGAGAAATTCTAAATTTGTTAGCTGTCAGATTTGCGATATGCTTCACGGTGCTACTATTTCAGCCCTGATGTACGCCAGCATCTTCGGTAATGTATCGGCGATCATTCAAAGGCTGTATAGCGGTACCGCGCGGTATCACACGCAGATGCTCAGGGTCAGAGAGTTTATAAGATTCCACCAGATCCCTAATCCGCTCCGTCAACGTTTGGAGGAATATTTCCAACACGCGTGGACGTATACGAACGGAATCGACATGAACAGTGTTCTGAAAGGGTTTCCCGAGTGCCTTCAGGCCGACATCTGTCTTCATCTTAATAGGAATCTTTTAAACAATTGCCGCGCCTTCGAAGGGGCTAGTCCAGGTTGTTTAAGGTAATCGCCTTTTCATTTCGCCTTCAAAATTCTCGTGGAATCACTTAAGCTCGCGTCAAAGTAAACTATTTTTTTTTTTATTATTATTTGTTTTATAAGTAAAAAGATATAAATTCTTCGTGCGTACGATTTTTTTTTTTTTTTCAACTCGTGATGACAGTTTTTCGTTTTGTTCGCAAAACAGGGCATTATCCTTAAAGTTTAAGACAACGCACGCGCCACCGGGTGACACTTTAGTCCATCGCGGGGATGTGCTGACATCCTTGTATTTTATATCCCGCGGGAGTATCGAGATCCTGAAGGACGATATTGTAATGGCCATTCTGGGCAAGAACGACATATTTGGCGAAAATCCGTGCATTTACCCGACCGTCGGGAAGTCGTCTTGTAACGTACGCGCGCTTACCTATTGCGACCTTCACAAGATCCACCGGGACGATTTGCTCGACGTTTTGGCGCTTTATCCGGAGTTTGCCAACCACTTCAGCCAGAATCTCGAGATCACTTTCAACATGCGAGATGTGAGTGCTATTCTCGTCTTTACACACTCGCGATTTTCTCGACCTATTAATATAAATCCTGTTTCCTTTTTCCTTAACAATCATATCACGAATTTAAAACGTGAAATTCACGAAGAGAAAGTTTTACATTTATACTGCTTTTTTTTTTACAATTTTCGCACTTTTGTTTCAAATGTTATTTTAGCTCTAGACAATATACTCGACGATAAAATTTCACATCCGCGTTGAAACCAATATACGATATATTCGCGAGATGACGTTAGACCATTGCGTATCTTCAGGAGGAGCAGGCTGGTGTCGATCCAATATCAGCAAGGTTTCCAGTCAGCACTCCGACCGACGTCGATATCGACCCCAGAAGGTTCGCTTTCCGTCCAGTAAGATATCGTCGAGGACCCGGTGGTGGTCCTGGCACAAATCTTATTCCCACAGGTCGACAAGATTCCCTGCAAGACGATCAAGATGATTAGTAAGATATTTTTTTTTCATCATCATATTTATTTATTTATTTATTCACTAGCCCATGCTTTCAACTACCAAATTGAATAAAAGTAATGACAATTAATTATTAATAATAATTTGATTGCAATATTTAGAAATTATAAAAATGAATACGTTTAAAAAGAAAAAAAGTGACAAGTGAAAAACAAATTGTCTTATTTTTTCTCGTTGCAGCGATAAAGGCAGCGGTCACGGCATATTAGAGTTTAGCACAGACAAAGCCGGTCAGGACGTGACACCGTTGAATTTAGAATTCGACGAGCCAAAACAGAGAAGTTCGACTTTAAACTCAATAACTGGTAAGCGAGAATTAATCTCTTTCAATTGAGGCTTTCTCGCTCCGAGGAAGCAACTGTTTGATCTCTTTTTTCTCTTTCTTTTTTGTGTGCTCTTCTCTAATCTTCTGTTTGAGGAATGTTGTTCTTTGCACGACGAGATAGACTCCTCATAAAACAGGATACAATTTTCTCGTGATTGACTCGAGATCTTTCGATTTTTGGATACTTGCGAAACTTTTTCTCCGTAACTAATGGCAAGACGCTCCATGTAAGATTGACTGCGAATTTGCGGCTGCATTGACGTCTCACGTTTAACGCTAAATCTGATTTTTTAATTTCCACAGCCCGAAAAATAATATAAAAAGAAAAACGGAGCAATTGTGCTCCGTTTCATATTCAGCGTTAAATGTACTACGTAAAGAGAATTAGAATTGACTAATGAAATTCGCTTGTATAACCTCTGCAACAATATTAAAAAAGAAGAAAAAAATCTTTCTCTATACTGGCTTTCGAAATTAATAACATTCTCGCCTACAGCTCGACATGTAGCCCTTTTACGTCGATTCTCTCGATCTGTTTAGCGTACCCTCTCATCATACCTCCCTCCCCGTTATTTTCTCCCTTTGTGTATCGCTTTTCGTTTGAGTCCCAAGTTCGATAACACCTTAAAACCTGGTTGTTCAGGCATGCTAACCCATCTCAAGCGCAGCATACCGGATCTACGTCAGCACAAGATTCATCTGCAACCGCTTACCAGCCACGATTACCTCGCCAAGCATAGTAAGTAACTCGTACATACTTCGATTACCAGAAATAATAGATGAAGCTTGTTGTGTTGTTATGTGCACTTAAAAAAAAACAAACAAACAAACAAACAAACCCCCGACCTGCGAAGATCAGCCCCCAGATCGCTCGCCAGAACTCAGAGATGAGAGTATGACTGTATTCGATTTTATATACTTGCGATTTACGCTGCGCACAAAGTTTTTTTTTTTTTTTTGGTTTTCCTACACTTCATTCATATTCATGCCGGTAACTCACTGGTGACCGTATAAAACCTAGTGACCACACCGTTGATGAAATCGACGCGCCGGAGTTCCGCCGCTGGCGAGAGTTCACTCAGTCAAAACGTCGTTCATCCCACTTCGACAACGTCGAGCCACTACACCACACCATCGCCCCCGCAGCATCCCCATTCTCATGGTAGGGATTCACATCTCTTATTTTTTACTAATTTACATGTAGCCACTACGTCACGCACATTTCCCTTTCTTTAGTCATTCTCTTTTGTTTCTCTTTTAATAACAAAAAAATTTTTCCGTCGTCTTTTGTTGTCGTATTCATCCGATTGTGTCATTAAATGTTATACCCGTGTATATGTTACCGTGAATTGTGTTGCGAATATCGCCGACGATCACAATTGACAACGTTGATGTCACCTCGAGATGTAAACGTTTGCCCCGTTCCAGGCGATTTTCAGAGCGGCCCGGGCCGACCTCTGGAAGAAATCAACACCCGAATCGATCAGCTGTCGCGTCAAGTGCATTCTCTGGAGCATTCGATGGCCGGTGACATCCGGATGATTTTGAGCCTACTTCAGCAGACTCTCAACTCGTCGCGGGAGAGCTCGAGCGTCGAGATGATGCCGGAAACCGCGACGGGCGCGAGACAGAGCAGTCGGGCGCCGGCGTTGGTCCAGCGATCGGCGAGCGAGCCGCAGCCTCCGACGGCACCAACGGCGAGCAACGGGAACGGCAAGATTCAACCCAGCACGTCGCACGGCTTGTTCAGGTGAGAGACGCGCAGGAAACACGCGAGGTCTTCGCGCGTTGAATCTCGGTTCTGATTAGTTCGGAATATCACGTATCCACCACTCGTCACTTCGTGCTCGTTGAAACTCGAAATTTTTGCGGTAGACGTAGTGTTCGTGGTCGCGTTTTACAAATATCGCGCGATACACGTAGTAGACTCCGAAAACTGAAAACTTGAATCTCGCAGGAAGTAATCGATGTTTTGTTATTCCCGAAAAGCCTTCTTTCGAAATCCCTGGATCAGTTGCATTTGATTTCGGCGTCTTTTATTTTGGAAAAGTTGGACAAGTTCCGAAGGTGACCACCAATCACGTATTCTTCTTTTGAAACAATCCCTTGCGAGCAGTGTCATGGAAATAATCGAGAGAAGAAAAATGTATATCATATCGTTAAGTAGATCCATCTTCAGATTACTTTTTTCAAATTCCAATTGTAATATAGCCAGTAATGAGACACATTGTATCATAATAAATCAACGACTGTGTAAAAAGCAACAAAAACGTAGATTTGTTTTGGATTTCATGGATTTTAGAATTTTGTAGAACTTTTTACACTGTTTTCTGTAGATACATCCGTTACATCTCTCGCACGCTTCGAAGGCTTTGATGGTACTCAAGAAGCACATAGCTCGTTAACACATTGCCTACCGCGCGGCGAGTCTGCCTGTACTGTAGGTATTTCGCTTTACTGCGACATGAGGAGATCTCTCACATCGGTCGGCAATGTGTTAAAATATTGCATTTTATTGAAAGCAAATGCAAGCAGAGGCGTTGCGTGATGAAAAGTCTGAGGTAAAAGTATACATAGGTATACCTATTCTTTTATAGAAAAACTATTTTATCTCCTATCATTTGTGCACGTACTTCTCTCTTACTGCCTTTCTCAACTACTCGCTGAAATGATCCTTGTTGAACATTTATCTTTGCTCGATCAGAACTTTTATTTCCAGAGAGAGAGCTGTGTTTTCAAGCAAACGCTCCGTTTAGCAGTAGAGAGAATTTCAACAATCAAACTTTAATCCTAGTTTAATAGAACCAGAAGACTGTTAGGATTTCCTAACATTCGTTCATGAAAAAAAGAAGTCAATTAAACTACGACCGAAGTTGATCAATCAGACCGATTTCACAATATACAATATCATCTTTCACAGTTATCTCTTTCGCGCACGTTTAACCAGTTGTAGTCCAGTTAGTCATCTCGCTCTCATTCATTCTCGATCGATCGTAGCCGACTATTTAATGTCGGCATCGAGGCTCGCGGAGCCCGTGACACTGCTCGGGAACCAAACTTAGAGGATTAGAGAAGCCTGTCAAACATCCCACTTGTACATAACAACCACGTATTGCTTTCAAGTATATATTACATATATCTCGCTCAGCTATCTTAGCGGTTACTTATTTGCGAAAAAATAAGGTCACCGTCCGCGCGTCGAATCGCTGATACGAGCCTCATTCCGTTTTGTAGCAGACTCCCTACGAGAGAACCGACGTCCACGTCGTCGGGCACGTCGCGGCTGACCGTCACGTCGGACACGTCCGCGCTCGCGACTGCGTTGCAAACGGCGCTGAACGGACGCACCGGACCCACGAGGTCGCAGAGCCAACCGGTTGACTTAGCGGTACCGACCACCACTCAGCAGCAGGTTCACCAGGCTTGGCACAGTCAGCCCGCCGCCTTCAGAAGGGGTGAATATAGGAGTGGGTAGGTAGTCGCGCTACAAGACGCTGTGAGAAAAATATTCGCACTCCTATATCTTGGAAAGTTAAAAGAAAATAGAAATTTGAAATATAGAAATTTGGAAAAAGTTAACGATTGCTAGCAGTGGCGCATTTCTACTGCTTTAAACGTTATCTATTTATATCGTTTTTCTTTCTAATTCACTTTCCTCAAAAAATGCGCCACTGCATTGTGCGGCTACTAAACGCGAACATCGACGTTCCTTTGTTCACGTTTAGTAGTCGCGCGCTCGATGCCGAGATGAGAACGTTGCTACCGCGCGTTTACGAAAGCGTGCCCTGCGACAGATACAGCTCGTTCAACAAGCGATCGGAACCTGAAGGCGAGGATCCGTGGAGCTGTGTAGTGTCGATCACGGGGGATCGGAGTGGCGCTCAGCGTCCGCGCAGCGGGGACACGCGCAAAGACACGAGTCATCGCGGTGGCGCCGGAGCGGAATCGACGTCGGGACAACAAAGCCGGTCCGAGGGCAGACAGCAGCAAGAGGGTGGTGGAAACGGCGGGCAGCAGGCGAGAGGAGAAACTCGGCAGCAAGATTCCTCGAGACAGACCAGCGAGGACATGTCGTGGGAGTTCACGATAAACGAGGCGCCGATCGCCAGGCTTGAGTCGCTGGACGAGCTCGATCAGGATCACGGCAGTTAAGAAAGAAACGTGCGCGCGAGCACGCGAAATTATTCTGTAATCCGGCAGAGCTGTGACACGCTGCGAAGACGATCGGTTCGTTCTCCCGATGAGACGGGAACGCGGAAAATCATGAAAGAGAGAGCGCGACCGAAGCCGTTCGATTATGGAATTTTATTTCTATTCCTATCGACGTCGTTAATTAACATGCTTGTCTCGAAATGTTAAATATCTGTTACTGACGAGTTGTGAGCAATGTATAACGTTGTGTAACGCGCGCGCTTGCGGGTCACAATCGGAATACATGCCGTTGAAGGGAATGTAAGGATCTGAGGATAGGAACTAGTCGCTCGTTTACATTTGAGACAGAATATAGAAACTAATTTATATACATCGAAATAATTTAACATACACAGATGTTTTTCAAGTTTGACCCGCATTAGTGTCATTCTTATACCGTGAAAATTTCTTATACGTGAAAATTTCAGCTCACTTCATTAGAATTTAAAGAGCAACCTGATGGTAACCTGATATGTTAATACAACACGCCGCGAAAGCATCAAATGTCGAAATAATTTTTCACATTCTTTATTCAAAAACACATTGCGATATAAAGAATACAAAATACTTTTACTGATAATTTCAGAAATGGCACAGACTGCGCGTTACGTATGACAGAAAAGTTTTCTCGAAAAGCTGTACTACATAAAAGATATTACAAGAGAGGTAAAACTCGATCAAAAAACTTCAACGTTTTTTAAGAAACAGGATTTAAAAGTACAGATCACGCTTCTCCTCCCTTCAATTGCATGTAACCGAAAAGACAAACCTGCAAGCACAAAGATCACAAAACACTTTTTGTACTTATATTGCATTTCGAGACGAAGATTTGTTTCACGTTATGCACATTTAGCGCAAACGTAGCGTTAAATAGCGGCCGAAGCTTATCGACCGAAGAATTTTTATAGAGTAATATCTTTGTTTTATTTTTATTTGCAACTGCGTTGTTATCTTTCTGTCTTTTAATCCGGATTGAAACAGTTGCTTGTTAAAAATTCATCGTGCGATTACAGAGCCTTTTTACGTACTACGTTCGGCTTCGGATTGCTCGTCTCTTCGGGTTTCCCGACTTGGATCTCGAACTATATTCGTTCCTTCAGATCGATTTTTTACATGTCGAAGAGAAGCAAGGCACGAAAGAAAAAACTATATCGTATCGCCAATTAGACGCCAATTATTTTACTCACACATATATACACACACACACACACACAGAGGATCGCAAATAATTATTTATATATATTTACACGTTGACACAACACGCGTACGTGTTTATATATCATAAGAGAAGCAAGGCATTAAAGAGCGAATAAAAAATAAAAATAAAAAAAAACGCAATTGAAAGTACACAACACGTTGCGCAATGAATTTAACGGAGATCAAGAATTGAAGAAGAATTTGAAAGAGAACGGAAAAATCGCGAGCGTAGATCTTGTTTCTTGCGTCTCGCGCGCGTGATCGAATAGCCAAAAGAAGAAATATATTTTTAATCTGTTAGACACACACATCACACGTAAATAAATATTCCTACGATAAATACAGCTAATGCGGAAAAAAAAGCTTGTGACGATTAAAATATATGTGAAAACACATAGTTGTGATTCTTCGCTGATTTATCGTACAAATATTTAAGCTAAAATCTTTGATTCCGTGTTTTTGCCGCGTTTTTGTGAAAACTTGAAGTTTTTAAGGTCGATTCGCGTTCGTCGGCGAGAGTTTTGCCATCGAACGAAAAAGCTCTCGAGCGAACGCAGCTTCAGCTTCTGGAAGGTTGAACAAGACGATCGAGAGAGAAAGAGAGAGCACTTCTACTTTTTTATTCTTGCTTCATAGACGACGATGGTATTAGAGAAACGGTACTTGAAAATTAAGAGTTTTGCGGTGCCGAAAAGTAATAATTATCATCTTAGCGTAAACACGTTGAAGCCGGAACATCGGAGAAAAACGCCGAGAAAAAAATGATTTTTCCCAATTCAGCCGCCGTACAAAGTAGTCATGTACAACCTTTATATACAAAACAAGAATAGACGACAGCGAGAAAGTCACGCAGGCCACACTAGACACTATCAAAGTCATTATATTTACATCATTGCTCCTAATGTATTATTGTTACTATTGTTCTAATTTTATTAATTACTATTATTAATTACTATTATTATTAATATATTTTTATTATTATCGGTATTATATGATTAACTACTATATATTGCAAACGGAAAAAAGCGCAAGCGCGACGGGGAGGAGACGAAGAAAATAACACCGCGACATAACGCCTACGCAATAAATATGTACTTCTATTGTACATATATAAATATATGTGTATATATATATATACATATATACAGAAAGGGGAGGAAACATATAGATGTATATATCATATATATTCTATAAATTTTTTACAAAGCATTTCGCGAGTCGCTACCGCTCCTATAAAAAGAAAACGCGTAAAACGTTGGTTTCTCTTCCTCTCTTTTCGTTTTTCTCGTCCTCCCGTAAACGTCTCTGTATTTTCGCCGTTCACGTCGCGAACCGGTTAAAAAGGCTGGAAAAAAAAAACAGCGATCGATGATCCTGAGGATCTTCACCTAGATCGTTGTGTGGATCTTTACGCTTACGATGAGTAACAAACAAACAGGCCAAGGAGAAAGAGAAAGAGAGGGAGAGAAGAAATGAACTCATGGTGTGTCAAGATCGTTCACGGATCACCGATCGCTGATCTATTCGTTCTTTGCTCAGTATTCTAGGCTGTAACCGATACCGAAATACATTCGATGTAACGATTAAATTACACACACATGCATTACGTAAACAAATACACAAGCATACACACACACACACACGACTGTATGTGTACTATCTCACGCATGTGCCTATCCTATGTACGAAGACGAGCGAGAAGGAACAATGAGAAACGAGAAACACAAAGAGACTCGCTTTTCTCCTTGTTTTCTTTTTTGTTATTATTTATTTGTTACAACTTGTAATTATTAACTTGTTGTCGCCCGATTGTCGATATTTCGTCGGTAGTCAGAAATAACACAAAATAAATTTCAGCCGTCCGTTTATTTTGATGAATATATGACGTAAAAAGAAATTGTTAGCTGTATGTACATCAAAATGCACGTCTCGAGTTTTTTTTTTTTTTTGAAATTCAACAAAAAAAATGTCGCGTTGTACGGATATTATAAATAAATATTTGAAAACAATAAATTGTGTGCGATCTCTTTTATAACTTAACCACCTACTTGATATCTCCACACGAAACAACTGCTTCAAAGAAATATATACGAAAATTGCAACCTTGAGTATATTATTAAACATCCATTTTATTTACAAATGCTCTCTCAGAGCGTTACATGATCTCATGAAGAGAGAGAAGAATATTATTGTACAACACGTAATGCAGTTTTAATCCTCTTCATGCGTACATTTACAATTTTATTCGTATATGTATTTTTTAATTAATAGTTAGATTAATTAATATAGAATAATAATTAATACTTGTTAAATACAAGTTTTTTTTTATAATTTAAAGTATAAGTTAACAATATGAAGAGGAATTGCGAATAACTTAACTAAAAAGTTAAGTTTCTCTCTCACGCAAACAGACTAGCAAATACAAAAGTTGTTTTGAATTGAGTTTCATCATCAGTCGACATAAAGCAAATTTGAGCAAGTTATTTAAATCTGCGACACACGATGCTTGTTTTATTTTTCATGCTAGATCGCATGCGAGCAAACGGCGGTTTAGCTCTTAATTTCTAAGCTCTTAATTTCTTGTGATTAATCGAGTCTGATTATGCCTGCATTCAATCCAGCGTAGGAAAAAAAGCATTGTGTGCCGCAGGCACACACTTTATTTATTTACTAAAACGGAGCGCAAAATTGATTCGATATAACTGTGAATAATTAATTATTTCTTAAGAAGTTACATTGTAAATCATCTCTTCGCATATTGCATTACATAATCTTTAACTTTTATACGAAACGACTCTTTATCAGTGATAAATAATTCTGCGGCATCTCTATTCAAAGGATCATCAAAGTTAAGGAGATCCTGAAAGAAAGAAAAGAATAAAATCGATTAATTAATCGAAAATCGTAAAATAACACTTCTATATTACGTACGGTAAAGAGAGAATTTAAACCCCAGACAACATCTTTCAGTTTCCGTGTTGGCGCCCATCCCATTCCGTCGATACTACTTTGCCTTAGAATAGAAAGGCACACATCACCATCTTCATTTATGTTAGGATGCCACAACTTTGTTACACATTTCACTATTGGTGGCTGAAAATGACATTAAATATCTAAAATTTAAAATATCTAAAATATTTATAAATATCTAAAATTAATATATAAATTAATATATTATAAATAAAAATATTTATAAATATCTAAAATTTCTAAATTTTTTTCTCAATTCTCTAACAAAAAAATTGAATGTCAAAATTACAGTCATGTTATACTCTTCAGTTATATAAATCTGAAAATAGAAGTGACCCCCGATCCAATATCCTTCATCTGGTATAATTAGCAGCATAAATTCATATAGTCGATGTGGATCTTTAAATGTAACTTGACAAGTAGCTGGAAGCGTCTGTTCCATTTCTTGCACCTAAAAAAGTTTAAAAATAATACGAATCAAATTTTACAAATGTCAAAAAATGTCATCTTGTATAATGTATAAGAAACATTGCGATATTAAATACTTCTTTGACAAGTAATTTATCACGTATTGAGACTCGCTTATTGTAGTCCCTGTTCTTTGAATTCGCTATATCGTTATCTTTCTTCAGCTTTCCTCTTAAGGTAATCATATTAATCCTTCTAAAACCTGTTGATCACTGAAAACAGAAAAAAATGAAATTTATTTTCGTAAAGCTTTTAAATGTGCTTAAACAAGATTCGTAAACTACATTAACTACGTAAACTACGCACAGAAAGCGCAGAGCAGAACTTGTCCGCAAGGACGTGTTGTAAGTTTGACAGAGAAAAACGCCAAGAAGCTTATAAATCGCAACAATGTAATTTCAATAAAATGCAACACTTTTTGATGCGCGTCGTAATTAAATTACAAAAATATCAGAAATGTGCGACGGGTTTTCGCAAAATTGGAAACTAACATCTTTACACAGGTTAGAAATACACGAGTGTGCAAGGCTCACAAAGCGACGTGTATACCTTTTGAGTTTACAGAGCTTTATTTCCTTATCACCTGAACGTCGTAACGATTTAATGCGTCATTTAAATAAAGGCTTTCTCATTTTTCCGCTCATTTTAAGAATTCTTGGAAGAGTGCAAATTAATAATATAACTCGTCGAAAAAACAACAACGGTGATTCGCGCACTCCTTCCAACTAGTTCCAACTTCTCTCTCTTTCTCTCTGTTGTTCTGTTCTTATGCATGTATGTATCTTATTCTACGTGGTTCTGATCTTTTCTATCTGGTGGTTTGAATCTTTGCTAAAATAATCGAGTGATAGATATGTATGTACATACATACGCGTGATCAAATCCACTGATCAAGTCACTCTGCAAAAATGACAGAGAAAACAAAGTGATAGTCGCGCGAACACTCGTGACATGTATTTTAGATTAATAGATAACATAATTAGATTTGGAATGGACAAATTTGACTATAAAACTTAACTATTGAATGTGAAAATCTCTTGAAAAATACGGTTGAAACACCAAAACTACTGAGCTACATCAACGTCAATTTATGTAAACATTGTGCAATTATAATAATTTAACAATCAATCGAAATCAATTCTAGAAAACGATGACGACATTATCCTGCAGTTACATGCCTGATTATTTTTCTATATCAGACATTTTATGTACGGAAGAACGATTGTCATGCGAATTGGAGGTTACGTTGCCTCGCTTAGGTAAGATGTTTTCAGTGCAATGTATTCTACTTGTAAATTCAAATTATTATTGTAACAATAAATAAGATGGAGAAAGATTTGTTTTACATATTACAAAAAACAGACTGTTGTTATCTTTTGTATTTATACTAATATATATGTTACTTGTGTGTGCAGGGTTTTTGGATCTTTCTTCTGACTTCAAAGATTTAAAATCAGGCACAAAATTAGAACTTCCTTTGTGGCTAGCACAAGCATTGAATTTTGGAAGACACACCTCTATCAGTATAGATATACCCAAAACATACAAGGAGAGATATAGGTGTGTATAAAAAGAATGAAAAACTTAGCACTAACTAAGGATTTGAAAGCAACTTATTGATATGGTTTTTTATAGAGAAATTTTATTAGCAGATGCTTGCGCAGTTGAATTGAGTAAATGGAATCTTTATTATTACGAATTAGGGATGTACTTAAGAAAGTTCAATAATCGTGATAGTGAAATGATAATTGACAGTTTGTTACTGGTGAGTTGTATCACATGTTGTATAAGATTAATTAATATTTATACAAAATTATTTTTTGTTGTTACTTTATTATATGTATTGTACACTTTCACAGACTTTCAGATCACGATTTAGACTAATAATGGACTGGGCACAAAATTCAAATCCTATGCTCAACAGTTTACTGCCTAGGTTGGAAAGAGATCTATTCGTTGCAGACAGAAAAGCCAAAGAGCACCTGAATGAGTGGTTGAAAAAAGGTTCTAGCGTTATTGAAACGTCGCAGAGTGCTGCAAATCTCAAGAAACGTAAGCGAACCGATTGTGATCTTGATTGAAAAAACAAAGGGTTGTAAAGTATAGAACATATAATGTCAATATTTGTGAGTTTTATATGTACAAAATTTAATATTTTTATACAAATAACTAAGATATAAACGGGACCACGTGTTTACGACTGAAATTACTATTCAATTATTAATTTATATATAATAAATGTTCGCAAGGAAATATATCTTTTCATACATTGAAATATATATGTCCCTTTATTTTCAAGATACAAATATCTTTCTTGTGTGTGTTTTCTACTTATTGTTAAATAACAAATAAAAATTCTATTTACACATTCGTGTGAAATCAGTCGCTACTGTCAACATTCGCAATTATTGTATAACAAAAATATAGTAATATCTATTTCACAACCCGCGACTAAAATTTGTTAAGATCTTAAAGGATAAACACGTAATAAAACATTAATAAGTAGTTCCAGGAAAATAACATTTAATTATCAACAACAGTAATTGTATATTTCTTCTGTTGCATCTATTTGATATACTCTCTATTAAAAAAACAACGCATTAGCGGTTTTTAAATTCTTTTTCTCGATACAAAAATAGAAAATATATTCGCCGGACTTTATTACAAGCAAAATGTACAACTTACATTAAGATGTCTTTTTAAATAGTAGTATTTAAATAGTAATTATACGTTGCGAAATGAAATTTTACAAATGTAACAATTAATGTGAGGTTGATATGTAATTAAATACGTATCGTGAAACATCTCAAAACTGCAGTATGACGCTTACAGAATGATTGCATTTGAAAATGTCAAATTGTAGTCCAATTTAAAACGGAGAGAAACAACTTTGAAATCTCACAAATTACATACATGTAACGTTCTTGTGGCTGACATGAATTTACAAGCCTTTTATTATCTAAGGGGCATGTGCGTTATTACATAATTTTGTTTAAGTCAAGTCTTAATCTTATCAGACGCGTCTTGTTTTCCGGATGGAAACACACAGTTGTTTGCTGTTTCGTCTCCGATTTATAGTTGTGTAATAAATAATTTTCCAAGTTCTTTCTGATTTTAGACACGCAATCATTACATCATTACTGTTTTCACCTGATTATGATACTATTGCTTTACATCCGGCCGTGTTTTGTTATTATTACAGACACTTATATGCACACTTCGTTAAAACTTAAAAACAAAAAATACGATAATAATGCACACTGGGCCAGTTTGATTAGCCACAACCGATTTGCCGGCTTACTGAACTCTATATCCGCATACGAAATGAACCAATGCCCGTGCGCACTTCTTATCGCTACGCTACTAACAAGAAATTGCATTGCAATGGCGCACTTTTTATCTTTCGCGGGAAACATTGCGCTCGGCATCGATTGAGAGCACCCGTGTTTTCCACGTGCAGCTATTTGTAAAAGACTATCACTATAACTGATTGATATATATACATATATATATATGTGTGTGTGTGTGTGTGTGTGTGTGTGTGTGTGTGTGTGTGTGTGTGTGTGTGTGTGTGTGTGTGT
>QVOB01009831.1:0-11461 GCA_014839585.1 Pseudomyrmex concolor | reverse complement strand
ATAAAAACAATATAAAGATGGGCAAGAAACCGCCCCGCGTGCCCTCCGATTCCCGCGCCTATTCTGCGAATTAATGACGCGCTGTGTACGTGAATTTTAGCAACATGTAATCGGAAGTCGTTTCCTATTTTTCTTCGAAGGGGGGGGGGCAAGGGAAGAGGCGAAGCCCTTCCCCTTGCGGGGGGCGTAGGCTCCCTGAATACACGATTACAACACGAACAAAATGTACATATTGTCGGAAAAGAAAAATTTATTTATAACACTTTTTTTGTTTATAACTTTTTTATAAACAATGAGCGACGGCTAAAACTTGCAGAAACGTACTCAAGAAGATCACATTTACAATATATGAGAACAAGAAGCCAATCGGAGGGGGCTCCCCTATTCGGTACATTTATCAAAAGTTTTTATTTTTATAAGTTTTCTTTTATAAGTTATTTTATAAGTTTTCTCTTAACCTTAAACTTATTTAAGACATCTACAATCGACAGTGTGTTTACAGTCAACGCGTTCAAAGGCGTTCATGGAGCTTGCAAACATGGAGCTACTATCAACACACCACCACCACCTCCTCGGATAAAATAGCGTTTGTAGCGCGAAGTTATGACGTAAAACACCTTTACTAGTGACGTCACGATTGCGTTTGGTAGCGCCATCACCTACTTCCCCGAAAACAGCAATAGCGCTAAATAGCACTGATAGCGTGCTTTCCGAACGCAGCCTATAAGTGTATTTCGGACCGCAGCCAAAAACGCTTGTGAACGCTATTAGCGAAAAAGTGGCCAAAACGAACGCACCCATGATGTATGCAAGAAGAACAAACCCACATGTGCTGATTTCCAGTACTGGCAGTGAATAACGGGACGCAGTCTATGTTAGTCCCTGCTATTGGTATATTTTCCTAATCTGATGTCCCTAAACAGAGTAAAAGCTCCTACTGTCGGATTCTCGTCTGTGCGCGTCGTGAATGTCGTGATCGAAACGCTTTGTCTAGATAACCGGCAGCGGCCGAGCACGTATGTGACATGGCGTCCGGATAGAAAGAAAGTTAACTGCTAAATAAGCGTTAATGTTGTTCTTATGACATTGACCGATCGAAAAGGCAACATCCGAGGCCGCGAATTTCCTACAGACACTGGCATTGATGGTAATGCATGCGAGGAAACCGCAAAGGATCAGCGATGGGTAGGGTTCTACCGTCAAATACCCTGATACTTCTCTCTCCTCTCTCTCTTCTCTCTCTCCTCTCCCCTCTCTTCCTCTTTTCTCTCTAACACACGACCAACCTCTTTCTGTCTCTTTTCCACTTTCTTTCCCTCTCTACTTCTCTCTCTCTTTCCTTTTGCTATCTGTTTCTGTCTGTTTCGCCTCTCTTTGTCTCTCCGTGCTAACACATCTCACCTCTCGTTATCGACAACGTCTGTCCATTCGCCCGTACGACCTGCTCGACTACACACACGTACCGCAATACTGCCACAAACCCCGTCGCACTGTACGTTCTGCGACACGACAAAATTTCCACGATGGGAATCCGATCGGGCATCGTTCCTCGTGGAAATGAGCGCGGCGGCGGTGACGGCAACGGCGACGGACAGCGCGCCACGTCTTCTCTCACTCACGGTCCGTTGTCTTATGATTCCAGGTACTTCGAAAAGCATCAGGCCCATCCCTATCAGGTAAATAGTCATATCTACCATCTTACCTCACTTGTACCCATCGGATTACAGTGAGAGAGGGGGTGAGATTTTCCTACACTTGGAAAAGGCAACATTTAACATTGGTCTGTTTGCTTACTCAGACGCATGCATTATTTTTGTCTATTACACATTGCCAGATAAAGATAGTTTTGAGATAAAATCATTTCTATTTTTTTATATAGAAGACATGAACTAATCAGGCTGCAGTACTAACACTTCTGTAAAGCAATTTTGAAATTTCTATTTGTTTTTTAGCTGTCATCAGTTACCATGCACATTGACAGGATACAATCCATTGTTCATCTATTGTATTTGAAAAAATATCTAGGATGTGAGAAGTACTGAATCCTTGGTTCATAAACTCTTACTAATTCTATATCTCTAATTGAAAATTCAGATATATTGATTGTGCTTTTTATACAATTTATATTTCTTTAACACTGCTTTTCCTGTATAGTAATAAGCTTTTTTTCTGTATAATAATAAGCTTACTTTAAACATTCTATTATTTTCAATTCTATTATTTTTGTTTTAGTAATGATTCAGTTTTAAAATTATTGATATTATTGTGTTCTAAAATATTTTTTGTAATTTATCAGATCCAAACATTAATATTCTATTAAATGTGTCAGTTCTATTAATTGTCAATTAACTTAATTGCTAATAATTTGACAAAACTGAAATGCAGCTTGCATGTTTTATGAATTTTGATAAGCTCATTAGATAAAAAAAGTTGAGTGACATTTTGAGAAATAAATAATGTTCTTGTACAAGTATTTGAATATTTTGTTGTAAAACATTGAACTGAAGTTTAGAGAAATACATGATGAAGAATAATTATACACAGTTATGTTATATTAATCTTTTATTGATTATAACTGTGGATGTCAATTTACCTTGAAACTATAGATATATCATTCTTATTAAACAAAATTAAAAACTGAGTATGCATGTTTGTTTCAATGCTTTGCATAAGTCATATGAGATATGAAGAACAATATGTAAGTGGAATATACATATATCTTGATAATTTTTTAAACATTTTATATAAAACAACTTTCTGCTAATCTTGTAAACATAACCTCACTTTTTTAAAGAAATCAATAATTATTCTAACATGTAATGTTTTAATAAAATTTAAAACACTTGATTGAAGATTCCAATTTCATTTCCTATTTGTATCAACAACTTTTACACTATTTTAACCTTATATTTTGTTTAAAATTAGAATAAATATAATAGTTCTCTCAAATTATATTTTCTCTTTATACTTAGAGAAATATTCTTTAAATTCTCTAAAGCAAAAAAATTTTATATTTTTAAAGATTTTAGAATGTACACATAAAAAATCTTTAGTGAGAGATTTTGAAAAAATCTCTTGGTGAAAATTATCAAATTAGTTGACTATATTTAATGCTTGTCTGTTGTCTATATTCTTTTTTTCTTCGTTTGCTTATCAAGTTTTTTAGACAAATAAAGCACATTATTTATAATTATCTTAATAATACAGATAAATACAGATTGATTTAAAATGTTTGTTTCTTTGTATATATTATCCAATTTTGTATATATTATCAAGATATATTTATAATAAGAGAAAAACGCAATTTTCTCTTTTTGTAGAAATATTAAAATTTATTTACTTATGTGAAATTGATTTATTTATGTAATCTGTGTTTTTCTTTATAAACATTCACACATATAAACATACACACGTGTCTAATAATTCAAATTTTAGAATGCAAAGTACGGCAGTTCTAAGGGTGGATATTCCTCTTCAACTACATCATCAGATAATCGCTACGAAGGACGTATGCGCGATTCTCCAAATGGTAACTCTTACAGTCCAGCTGGCAGCTTGGGAATGGGCATGGGAACCGATCGAGATAGCCCTCGCAATTATACATCCAAACCCCTTTACAAGAAGGAGAGAGAAAATAGAGACTATAAATTATCCTCCTCTAGAGACAAGTATTCCGGTAAATAATCTTTGTTTTTAATTTTTCTTTAAATGAGTTCCATCGCTTGAACTTTTACATTGCGAAAAATGAAACATATCAAAAAAGTATATATTTGTAAATTACGTACAAATTGTATATTTAAAATACCAAAGTATGTTTTACTATGAAAGTATATGTTTTACTATGAAATAGTATAACTTTCTTTTTAGAGTGTCTCATTTTTCTTTCCTTTTTTTCAGTATAAAAACAGAATTGTCTTTTAACATTTTCAGCTGTAACATACTTGCTTGCATATGTGTAGATTGTGCACGATCTCCAAAAGACAAGAGAAGCCGTGAGAGCAGGGACTCAGAACACAGGACCAACCATGATAGGAGTAGTGGAGAGGTATTTATATTTAACATTAATGTGTGAAACAATTTATTATAATTTATAAAACTATAATTATGACAACAATAAGTAATGAAATTGTCAATATTTTACTAAAGTTAAAGAAAATTATTTAATTTATTGTATACACATCAATGTTTTAGCATATATTTGTATCAAAATGTATTTTTTGCTAGAAACATTGTTATTCTTTTTCTATAAATATAGTAAACTTTTTTATTTAATTTCTTAAAATTATGACCATGTGTAAATTTAACAGTTTATTTATACTACGTTTATACATTGTTATTCTTTTTCTATAAACATAGATTATATAAATATAGAAAAAGAATAACAATGTATAAATAAACGTAGTATAAATAAACTGTTAAATTTATACATAGTAATAATTTTAAGAAATTAAATAAAAAAGTTTACTTATAAATTCGTTTTAAAAAGTTTTAATATGTTTGAAAAGTTACATTTTAAACTAGATTAGAATAATAATGTCTTTTTGTGTTCTTATAGATCTTACATCCCATAAAAATATCATCCAATTCATCAAGAGAATCTTCATCTCAGAGAAAACCATCACACAATTCTTGTCAAGTAAGTATGTTATGTCTTATTTTACGTTAATTAAAATTGATTATTTTAGTGTGTTAACATGTATATTAATTATTAATAAATCTAAATTAATTGATTTAGTAGATTATATAAATATATCCAAATGAAGTGATTTAATAGATTAAAAGTTTTGCATTAGCATTCTAAAAGTTCTATATATTTTTGTTATTAGAATTTTAAATACTTAAAGTTTTTACATAAGTATTGAAAAATAAGTATTGAAAAATGTATACAACAATTTTTTTAATAGTTCCAAGAATAGTACGGACGAATATAGCTACAACTTTTCGACCAAGTTTTGGAATTGATACAAATACTCTCCATCTATTCAATTGTTTCCGGAAATTTTAGAACAGTCTGTTTAGGATAAACGTGGTGATGAACGAGGAAGTACAATGGAACGTACAGCCAGGTTTGGCGACTGGTCAGAACACATGAGTTCGTCAGGAAAAAAATATTATTACAATTGCAAAACGGAAGTATCTCAATGGGAAAAGCCTCGAGAATGGATTACTCGAACAGATAATCGTCAACGCCAGTCTAGTGACTATTCTTCTAGGTCAAGTACGTCTAATTTTTTGACGATTAAATATTATACATACTAAGATGATTGTATATGTAAGATGTAAACTGTGTATGTAAGATGTAAATGAATGTGATGATTGTATATGTAAGATGTAAACTGAAAAAATAATTTTTGAAATTTTTATTTTAAAAAATCAAGTAAATTTTTCTTTGATTACATTTGCATCAACTCTCTTTTATGTATTCTTTATTCTTTCTAAGTTTATTAAATATGTAAAATCTTACATTAAATAAATCTTTCTATGTAAACATGTAACTATGTAAACATGAGAATTTCTAGAATCTGAAATTTTTTGGACAGGTCATGATAAACATTCCAACTCGCGATCAAATAGCAGTAGCAGTATGCGAGATGGTAAATCGTCGCGACAATCTGACAAACGGGAATACTGGAGTTCGTGTGGCGGAAGCAGTAGTAGCAGAGAAGATGTCTCTGTGAGAGAGAGAGAGCGGGAAAAGGAACGTGAACGAGAGCGGGAACGAGAACGCGAACGGGAAAGAGAATCATGTAGAGAAGAAACAAGCGTGGAACGTCAAGCTCAGGATATGGACATCTCGCCGGGCGATTCCACACCAACTTCGGAACCTTTGACGTCGTCTGCTCACGATCCACTGCCACAGGGTCCAGTCCTTTTAGCCACTGGTATGTTCTTTGCCGATCGTGTGCAAGGTGAGGCACGTAGAGCACATTAAGTTCTTTTAAAAAATTAATTTTAGAAAGGAATGTGAAAAAAAAGTTAAATTTGAAGCAATTATATTTAATAATATTTTGTTACACACGCACACGCGCGCGCGCGCGCGGTGTCTCATAATTGCCGTATCAACGCTCGTAAGCAGATAAGAAAAGGTTATTCTGAGTCGAAAAATCCTAAATTATTTTTTTCTATTACATATAATAAAGGAGTAATTATTCATTAAATCAAGCCAATCAACGCCGACTTTTAGCTGCGCGCACGTCAGTGAGCCGCGCGGAGCGCTTACGCACGCGTGGTTCACTGACGTGCATTCGGCGCTGATTGGCTTGATTTTATCAATAATTACTCCTTTATTATATGCAATAGAAAAAATATGAGATTTTTTGACTCAGAATAATTCCTTCTACCTGCCCACGAGCGGTGTTACGGCAATTACCGGACATCCTGTATACAGGGTGTCTGATAACGAATGAATCAGCCGAAGTGTGTAAGTAGAAGGAGTAAAACGTGAGTAAAAAGTGTGTAAGTAGCAGGAGTCGAAAAGTCCTGAACCATTTTTTTCTAGTATATGTAATAAAGAAGTAATTATTGATTAAATCAGGTCAATTAGCGCGGACCTTTAGCCGGGAGCATGTCAGTGAGCTGCGCGCTTGGTAGTGTGCGCGAGCGCTTCGCCGCTACTGACTTGCACCTGGCTATATAAAGGTCGGCGCTGATTTACTCAATAATTACTCCTTTATTACATGTAATAGAAAAAAATGGTTCAGGACTTTTCGACTCAGTTTTACTTCTTCTACCTACACACTTCGGCTGATTCATTCGTTATCAAACATCCTGTCTATATCCCATTTTAATGTACTATCCCAAATAACTTTTTTATTTTTGAGCTTAGAAAAAAATGTTTTCAGACAAAAGTTGTATGGCTTTGAGAGGGACATAAGATAGTGTCATTAGTTTGACCTCAAATAGTTGCTTGAAGGTCACGTGAAGATTACTTACAATTTCTTAAATGGAATCCTCTATTTTTTATTGCACATTCTTGTAGATCATCTCGAGAGCTTGGTGGTACATTAAAATGAGACACCCTGTACATATATACACATATACATTACACATATATTTACAAAATAGCAATTTTAAAATATTGTGCGTTAAACTATATAAACTATATTTTATTAATTTTTTAAATATTTTTTCTAAAATCTATATTTTGAGATTTCTGAGATCTGTCTTACGCTATGTCTAATTCAAAGCCTTCTAACTCATGCACGGCGTGCGATTTGCGCCACAAAATCCCTTTGCAATCACATAAGCAATTAGAAGGCTCTGATCTAATTCGTACGCTTTATGCGAATTCTTTATGTCTCTACATCGTTTTATGTTATTTAGCATTGCCTCGGTTAGCATCACATCCACCATCAACAACATCGCAAACAATTGGAAAACTTAGTTCACCCACGCAACAACAGGGAAGTAGCAACGCGCCGGGACCGCCAGTGTCACTGGCTAATCTTCCGAAATTATTGTCACAAATTACAGGCAACAAAGAACAACCTGACATCACACCGCAGAAAGCGTTACAGACAATTCAAACAGCTATCTTATTATCCCGACAAGTAAGAAACATTTTACATCACTTGAAACTTTACTGAAAGTATGCAGAGATGTATGAAGTAAAGTTTTTTTTCTTATATTTTCCATAATTTCTTATCTCAAATTTCTTTCATTTCTCTTTTCATTTCTGAAAACTAATAATTAAGTTATAAACTACTAATTAACTTAATAATAGCGATTTTTAAAAATAGTATTTTATTCTTTATTTTTGTTTTGGAATACGAGTAATGATACTTATGTAGTGTTATTTGATTGTTCTTTTTTTATTATACAGCAATCCGTTAGTGGAGATCGAAGTGGAAATGATGTGATGGTTCCGCTAAAAGTTGATACAAGTGGCAATGTTACCAGCGAGGGTCCACCAACTCCCACACATTCTGAAACCCAGGATTGTATCGATGCACGAAGATGTAAGATTTTTTTTTTGTTAAAAACTCGAGAACATAGAATTATTAACGAAAAAATGAATTTTATTTTAATTTTACTTTTTACTTTTAGTAAGTCCTGGAGGAACGAATTCTGGAGTGCAAGGTCTGAGTTCGTTACAAAGTCTAAGTACATTAGGATCTCTTGGAAACCTGAGTAATGCGGGAGGTTTACAAGCATTGTCTAGAGTACAACCTCCTTTAACACCTTCTTTAACACCATCGCTTGCTAATCATTATCGGGAAGATTTAACTCAACATGTGCGTGCATTTCCTGCCGATATTCTCGAAAAACAGGTAAGAATTTGATATTTTTCAAAAGTTTTTGTTTTTATACTAAACAATTTTTCGAATATTTTTCGAACATTTCATATTCAGGCACAAAAACTTAGTGAGGAAGCACACACGATGGGCAGTTTGCAGTGTACGAGAGTTTCCGCAGAATTGAAAACAGCTCGATCGATAGTGAGGCTAACAGAAATCCAGGCAACATTACAGGAACAAAGGTAAGTGCATTTACTTCTATATTCACATATGTTTAAAAGTATAGGTATATTGTCTCGTTTTAGGATATTATTTCTCCGTCAACAAATTCAAACGCTGGAGGAGTTAAAATCCCAAAATTCCTTTATGTCTGACGATTCTTAGTCTCTCTAAGAATCTTTATAAAATAATTATAATTACAATCTATAATTAATTCAAGCGAAAAAAATAAAACATGATTATTAATATTCTCATTAATATTGAATAACTAAGATTGTACCTAAATTATAATATCATAGAAGTGATATATTAGCAAATAAATATGGGCTGCTCAGAGAGGCCCGGTTGTTCCATTTATCAGCCAATGAATCCTTAATACATTTATTATTAAGCTAATTCACAGCACCTCTCTGAGAAGCACAACAGGCCTATCCAAGTCGCAACACTAAGTAAATAAAAAAAAGAAAATCGATTTTATCAGTTCAATGCAGACTACTGAATTGTTCACATCGTGTATTTACCTATGTTGTACGTGTCAATGTTTCATATCCCAAGATTAAACGGCATTTTAACTAGTTAAAAGATTTTTGTTGTAAATCTCGGAATAAAATTCGTGCCAGAAGTTTTAATACAATTCTTTATCGCCATAGTCATCACTTACCTAATTTCCCAAATTCTATATCAAGAATAACTTGAAAAACTTGTACAAGTTTTACAAAAAATATATACATATTATATATTTAAATACAATAAAGAGAAAAAAAGTGAGCTTATATTTTATATTTAAATTTAATTTCAATCTCGAATTATTTTATGTAGTTTCTTAACATTGTATAATATCACACATATTGATAATATTGTTATGTGTTCTATTTACATTATATAAGTAAAAAGTATAACAAAAACGAAACGTTTTTAGACTAACACTTAAATAGCCACTTTTTATTTCTATATAAATGTGTAAATAGTTAAAGTAGACCAAGTATTATTTAGTAAATCTCTATGCATGACAAATTTTTTAATAGCAAGAAATTATTGTATCGAAAACTGTAGATTTACAATAAAAATACATGCATTTTTTACATTATAAATTTAGACATCTTTTTTATATTATTTGTAATTTCCTATACAATACTGTTAAAAAGGAAGTGAAGGCTGTTATAATGTTATCCTGTTAATCTATTTAATAAATATACTATGCAAAGATACAATACTACATATGCAAAAATAAACACAATATAAATTATTAATCCTAGGAGATTATATTGTTAAAAGAAATTTCTTGATAAAGTAGTTTTAAACAGGTTTTGTTTTTTGTTGTAACATGTTTATTTATAAATTTTATAAATAATTTGTAAGAATAAAACAGATATATGTTAAACAACGTTATCTATATGGATGCATTCAGACAACTCAAGTGTTGCACAACGGTTGAGAAATAATCACTTATGATTGGATCATACTTTTCAAATTGTTGCAGGAATTTTGAGGAATAGTCCTATCACAAATGATAATCGCGTGATACTATAATATACGTTACGTGTACTATAGATAAATGCGCGCATATGCATGAAACGGAACGCACTCTATGGGTTCGTCTTGGCCACTTTTTCGCTAATAGCGTTCACGAACACTGTTTTTGTCTTGGCACTTCGTAGAGCTATGGTAAAACTATGACGTCATAAATTCTTAGCAAAAACATCATCAAGTCACGCTATCACTCACTAGCTTTAAATAGGTCTCCTGTAGCGTAAGCACTATTAGTCAATAGTGGAACGCATCCTAAAAGTTTTCAGATGTAGAAATCTTAACCTTAACCTTTTAGAAAATAGAAAGAGATAAAACAAGTAAAAGAAGTACAAAGAGTTATTAACAACAATAAGAAAAACAAATGGAATGTATCACAATAAAAGATATCAGTACCGAAGATACATATTATATAAAATTATCACCAGAAGAAAAACAGCGTTTTATAATAAGTCAGTTTATTTTATTAAATATGTTCCCTATTTTTCTTTTTTATGTCTAAATATCTCTTTATTGAAAATAATGTATTAAATATTACAGTAATGCCTCAGATTTTCCGCACTTCGGTTCCGCGCGCGGCAAAACGTTGAGGCAGATACTATTCCGAAAAATGCTGTCATTACTAATCACGCGTTATAGATAACGCGGCCGCTCGCTTCGTGAGTTCTAAGAATTGAGGGAGGTGATTCCCGGCTCGCTGCCGCTGCTTCGAGGCACTTCTAGGAATTAGTGGGGATAACTCGCGGCAAATACTCGAGGCACTACTGTATATATCAAGTACAAAGAAAGTAAAGGTGAGAACCAATAAATAAGAATAAAATGCCTTTTTGCTTAAAATAAAATAAAAATATTATGTTTTTAGACAGCGAATTTGCGAAACAGAAAATGCAGGAAGTTAAAGACTTTGTATTTGCAAAAGAAATAAAGAATAATATAAATTTAAGTTAGAAAGAAAATTCAGAAAATCTCATCAGTTGCCGAAGATGATAATTCATATCATCCTCACTTTCCTCTGACAAAGAAGATGAAAATATATCATATCGCACAATTTCTTTTCTTCGTAATGAGAATGTTTAGTAATTGCACCGCCATGGTTAGCTTTCTCTATCAGAGCGTTCGTCTTGATGCTAATGTTTTCGCGCTATAGTCAAAACGAACGAACGAAAGCGCTGTATACAAGCAATAGTGCTATAAGCGAAAAAGCGTGCAAGACGAACGCACCCCATAGACTTATATATAAATAGACCTAGCGTTCTGTGAGAGGAGTTGTCCGCGTCTTCTAAAGGACAGAACGATATGCAGTAAGGTTCTGTCTCCGTCACTCGGCGGTCTGGAGGGGGGACGTCGATGGGTAGCGTTGAAGGGAAGGAAACTTAAAGGCGCGTGCATCGCGCTTATACGTGTAATATAGGCTACGTTTGAAAACGTCATTCCTGTAACGATCATTTAAAGAAAATGTCTTATTGCTGCATTTGCAA
>QVOB01009830.1:0-22403 GCA_014839585.1 Pseudomyrmex concolor | reverse complement strand
CAAACTCGGTGGTTGTTTTAAATTGTTCGCAAGAAATTCGCGGATTCTTTTAACGCTTTGGGAAACACGAAAGTTATACAACAAAGACAGTAGTTTAATATCGCCGTAAAGAGTCTCAACGAAATATTAACGGCTTCGTTGCGTTGTTTATCTTGTCGCCTCTGGTAAATTTTCTCTCCAGAAACTCTTAATTCTATCGCAATATAAACCAAGACGCTGTGCTCTTCCACGCGAAATACGAACAATGTCTCGTCGAATTGTTCGTTCTTATTGCGGATAAATTTACCAAGGAAGAGAAGCTCTATGTTGTAAGGAAGGAAACGCGCCGTGTTGACAAACGTATCGTTTTCCTGTTACTTCCAACTTTCTTTGTAGAGCTGGACGAGCTACACGAGATAGTTTAACCTATATTTTTCTTTATCCAGAGATAAAATTAAAAACAATACACGTGTTTGTGTGTAATAATATGAAATTGTCTCAATATAGAGAGCTTATATATATATCTGATATATGTATATATTTTTTTACACATACATTATATTGGTAGTATATTAACATAGTATCTCGGATAATATATATCATAAAAAAAACTTTTCCGCGTGCATTGTAACTTATTTACAGCAGGCGACGTTAAGACCGCTTATTATAAGCGTCAATTTTTACAGGTGTGTATAAATTATAAATTAACAACTTATACAGATAAAACTCTCTCTCTCTCTCTCTCTCTCTCGCACGCGTTCTCTCTAGGAAATTAATTATCCCGATTTTTGTGCGCGCATCTGAAAGGCTGCTGAATAAAATACAGAAAATAAAAAATTTCGTCGCGATATAATTAACCGAGAGACGCAGTAAATTTAATCCGGCATAGAAAACGAAACACGATTCAATATATATGTACCCACTTCTCTTTCAAAGTCGGTTTGTTATTTATGTTTTTTTTTTTTTTTTTTTTACGGGAGCGTTATTACACTTATACTCCGCGCGGACATAAAAAAGTTGACACACAAGCTGCGCTATGTCGGACACATCCTCCCGGAGGAGGAGCGACGATGCACAGGCAAACGCGAAATCTGAACACAAATGAGTGTAGAGGTGTCCGTAAATAAACTTGCATCGAGCTTGCGCAGCAAACCGGTGAACGTAAAAGGTAGTTACGCTTTCGCGCGAGTTACTCGGCTCACAAAGGTCTTTCAGGTAACGACGGGTTTTATTCGAAACATTTAATGCGAAGCTACGTCGCGCACACAGAGATGTTCGTTCATATAATCGCGCGCTATGTGTGTATGCAATGTTTTGTCATATAAAGCACGAAGAATGTTTTCGCAATCCCCTTCGTGTGGAGCGCACCTGACCTTTACTAAATTAAACTTTCACGCTATGGTTGATATTTCGTTTTGCAATAACTCGCGCGTTTCGTAATTTAATTTATAAAACGACATATAAGAAATAATAAATATTTAAAAATATTTTTTTTTTACTTCAAAAACAAAATTCTCTTTTCCACGTTGATTTTATGTTGTGTTTATTTATCGAAAATTTTTGTAAACAGTTAAACTACGAGATAAATTTCACTCTGACGAGATTCAAGTAACGAGATCCCCCGAATAAGTTGCAAAAGATTTAAAAGTTTGTTTATTCTCTCACAGTTATTCTTTCTCACACATTTTTCCTGCAAACGTTGTTGTTACACATACGTATTGATCGGCAACACGAATGGTGAATAATAAACGTTTCCATCATTCGCTTTTGCATATTGCAGGGCAGTTCCAGTCCGGAAGGAGCTCATATGGAATGGCATCACGTGGACCGTCGTCGCTGTCGACGCTGCCGATCGCTGCGATAGCGATAGCTGCCGTGATGACAGCCGTGGCTAGCGGTCTCTGTCCGGCGCGATGTCGATGTGACGACGAGAGTCTGCGCGTCTCTTGCGCCTACGCCGGTCTCGAGGTCGTGCCGATTCAACTAAATCCGGATATCCGTCACTTGGATCTGTCCAACAATCGCGTGGCCAGCGTGCATCTAACTTTCAGTTTCTACGGCAATCTCGAGAGTCTCGATCTGAGCTCGAATCTCATTCACACATTGGGCCTGGAGAATTTCGGTCTACAGCAAAGCCTGATCGTGTTGAACGTCAGTAACAACGCGATACGAACACTGGCGAAGAACGCTCTTCGAGGACTGACGTCTCTGAAGGAATTGAATCTGGCGAGGAACAATATCTCGCGAATGGACGATCAGGCGTTCAAATACACCAGCGAATTGGAAACGTTGAATCTCAGCAACAACTCGATCACAAGTCTGCCCGACGGTCTGCTGAGGAATCTGCATAAAATACGACATCTGATTCTAAGCAATAACTCGCTGTTAGAAGTGCCAACGAGCAATTTGGCTCTAGCGCCGAGCCTCGAGCACTTGGATTTATCGGATAATTTGATAGAGGAACTCGCGCGGGACTCTTTGCCGTCATTACCGTCGTTGGTCTCTCTGAATCTGTCCAACAACGTCATCCGGAACATCGCCGATGTTGCGTTCGATCGTTTGCCGGATCTCTTGTATCTGGATTTATCTGGGAACAATTTGACGTCCGTGCCTACGGCCGCTCTGGCCAGACTGAGCGTGCTGACGAATCTCGTGTTGAGCACGAATCGGCTCGGGTCTCTGGACGCGGTGGCCTTTCGCAATCTTTTCGAGCTGAGAAATCTGGAGCTGAACGACTGCACGATCACGAGCGTGAACGCGCGGGCGTTCGCCGACAACGTGAACCTCGAGCGTATCTCAATGGACGGCAATCGCGAATTGAGCGAGCTGCCGGCTCGAGTTCTCTACGGAGCCCGTTACCTCAAGTGGGTTTCTCTGCGTCAGTGCAACCTGGCGACTCTGCAGCCGACGCAGTTCCCGGTTGACGGACTGTCGCATCTCCGAGTCGGTGGCAATCCTCTGGTGTGCAACTGTTCGGTTCACTGGCTGTGGAACGTGATACGCGCCGAGCAGCGACGTAACGAGACGCGGCTCGAGCTGGACACCTACGACATTGTATGCATTGACGAGGAATTTGCCGGCAAGGCGTTAGTCGCGCTGTCCGAGGGCTCGCTGCGCTGTCGTCTGAGTCCGTTGTATCTGTCGCTATCGGCGGCCGGTTGTCTGGCGGTGGCCGCGACCGTGCTCGCCCTGATCGCCCATCTGACCCGCGCCAAGCGGAAAAGACGCGCGCTGGCGTACGCCGCGCCGAACCGTCCCGAGTTCTTGGTCTACGTCGGCAGGGACAACAACGGGCTGGACAAGAACGCCGAGTCGTACAGCCGACGGCTGCTGGCCAGAAATAACGAGGACATTTCGTACGACTCGCCACGCGGCAAGATGATGGCGGAGCGCAGTCCGCAGTCCCAGGACACGAACATTTACGAGACGCCGCGTTACGCCCGACCCGGACGTTACGACGAGCCGCCCTCGTACGGGAAACAGTTGGCGGAAGAAGGGGTGTACGCGGTGGCGGACGTAACCGATCTGCGTGACGAACCGCCGGAGGTGTTGTCGTTGTATCGCGGCCACAGTCCCACCGTCCCTTCGAGATCGACGAACTCGTTGCGACGACCGGACTACGGTTACGATTACGATTACGATTACGAGTCGGCGGCGCAGCCACCGCCACCGCTACCACCACCGATGTCCGAGAAACCGCACGTTGTCTTCGTATGAGAGAGGGAGGATCCGGAGAAAAGGAGTCGTAACACACAAGCGGTCCAGTTGTAGCGATAATCAGCGAGTCCAAGATGACGCAGGGGATGAAATAATCGTTAAGTTAACTTTGTATCACGGGCTTTTAACTGTCCAAAACATCTCGGGAAGAGCTTTGCCTTGACTCCCGTCGGTGTCTCATCGGCGTTATCGCGCCGCGTACGTGATGAACCAAATATGCACGCGACTGTAATGTGATGACGCCGAGAAACACGAAACCCACCCACGTGTAAAAATTCCGACTTGTGAACACATCGTAAAAATTGCACAACGTAATAAACATTTCGCTTTCGGAACGATTACAGTGCCGCGTGTCTACGGGGGGATGAATGTCTATGATTCTCTTTGTTTGTATGCGCGCGCGCGCACGTATGTGTTATCTCTTTCCACATTCAGACAATCGGACACTCGTTTGCCGCTCCGGAGCAAAGATTATTCTTTCACGCTTGATACCAAACTCGGACCAGCTCTGTGAGCCTCTACTGGCATATTGAAAAATACCAATTGCTCTTCGCATTCAAAGTACAAAAATGTAGCTTTGTTCGCTCTTATCTCGCCCTCGCTCTGTTTGACGGTTCGAGAGATAGCTCTTCAAAAAATATTCAACAACAAACTCGATATCTATCTTCGTCAACGTCATTCTTGAGAATTGTAGACATTTTTTTCGGACTGTTATTGTACTCGTACGTGCAACTATACGGTGCTATCGTTGTTGCCGGGCATTGCCCAGTGTAATCGCGTTTATTAAGATCGAACGTTTGAGCAATAGATTGACATGTACGAGAAAAAAAATGAGAGAGAAAGATACGGAAAAATCACGTCTCATCGGTCTTGTGAGACCGGCGAGATTGACCTTGGCATGTAACATCGATTTTCCGACTTGCAAATGATCGATATCGTCATCTATAAAGAGAGAAGAAGACAGAAGCGGATCATTCGAGATTCTATTGCTCAGGCGAGAACGAATAAGGCGTATATCGTGTACAATTTTGTTCGTAAGAAATCAGGCAGATTACGTAACACGACACGGCGGAAATTATTCCCCGGGACAAACAGAAGCAAACCGTGGACGAGTGAAAATGAAATGTCTTCCGAGATAGTTGTGTCGCTACTGTTACTAGAGAGAATGAGAGAGTGAGAGTATGAGAGAGAGAGAGAGAGAGAGAGAGAGAGAGAGAGAGAGCGTGCCAGAGTGCATTCTCACTGAGGAACACAATCTGACTCGGAATGTAAATTGTGCGGGAGCGTAAGAGCACGTTATATTGGACGAGCCGTGGAAATCGAGAGCACGGGGAACCCGTATTTATTTTCGCGATTGCGCTTGTAGAAAATCTGTTGGCTCAGTGCGAATGCAGCGGCCCGATTTTGTCGGACAAGACGAGTTTATTTCGTCGACTCCGTTTGTGAAGACGTAGTGACGAATCCGAATCAAAGCTGCGTCGCGTGTTAGTCGATTAAAGATCCTTGTAGAGACTCTTCTAGTTACCTAGAGATTTAGTCTTCTATCAAGTCCGTTCCACAGGCTGAGAAGGATCGAGAGTTTGCAACTCTCTCTCACGAGTATGTATTAAGCGTTGGCCACACACGGCAATCGCCTGTAAACATCTACGGTTAAAAAAAAAAAAATTAAGGAAAAAGCTCTTGTATTGTCGTCCGGATATGTATCTGAGTATCCGAGATATTTCTCGAAAAGCACTTTCTCTCGGACTCGATTCGCAAATGTTCGTGTCCGAATATTGGAGTGTTCGGGAAATATATACGTATATATACACATATATATATATATACATATTATAGTAACGCGCGATTATATTTAAATATATAAAAGTTTCACAAGTAAAATTATTTGACTAATAAATATAGAGATGACGAATATAAACGATTGGATTTTTATATATAGTAATAGCTACATACATATAAAACTAATTTGAATACTTGTATTACTAATAGTTACAAATGTGTATGCTCTAAAATTTTTTTTTTTTTTTTTTTTTCGTTTTTGTTTTCTATATCCGGATCTATAAATCGAGCGAGTATCCGGATACTCGGGTAATGAAAGTTCGCACATTCAATCAGCGACGAGAACGCTATTAAATAAAAGAGCTGTGAATTGTTTGCCGAACAATATTGCGTTACGAGTTCCTCCGTTAACACGCTTAAAGGGAGCAAATTACGTTTTACGCAGGTCGCAAATCCGACTTTTTCCTCTCTTTTGCGACCGAGAAGAGGAGAATCTCTTGCTCGTGCGAAAAAAATTGTAAAAATTGAAGCAATAATAATTATGCCCTTTTACAATGTAAGCACACGTTATTACACCGAATGCAAGTAATTAAGAATTACACAAGACACGTTTATACAAAGAGCATATAAGCGAATATATACAAAAATACAAATATAAATATAAATATATTTATTTATTTAATTTATTGATATTAAGTTTTAAAATCAAAAATGTTACGTTTTGAATATAAAAATATACTGAATGCAATAAGTTTCTTTTATATATGAAAATCACAGACTCTCGTACTTGTGATTTGTCATAACGATTCTCCCAAGTGACATGATAAGACACTTTGCGTATCCCCGCACGTATGCACATCCCTGATATCATGGAATGACAATGAGAAAAGTCTTCGCACGAATTCGCGATTACGATCCTGAAATATTTCGTTCGTATATTTTTAGCGTACGTCTCGACACGCGTCTCAAACGAAACCCTAACAGAAAATGCAAAACCTCTTAATTGGATCCGCTTGTGAGACAATTTTGCGAATCATCAGTTCAAGTTACAATCTGGAAATTGAGTCTTCTTAATGAATCGCATTTGTTATTTTCGCAATGTCTAGAAATATTAGATTTGAAAAAAATATTTTGTCCTCTCCCCTTATCCTCTTTCTTGCTCGGTTGGCCGAGATTTCTCGGTGGCACTTCGCTCGACTCGTTAGTCACGGTAGTTAGTCATGCTATGTTCATCTTGTCTAGAGAACAACCAACAGGAAGATGTGAGAGGAGAGGCTTGCAAAGGGGGTCGACGGGACTGGCGTTCTCTGAGAGGGGTGAAAGGTCTCACAGACGTCGTATTTTTTTTTTTTTTTTCACTCTCGTCTTTCTCTTCCTTTTCTCAATCGTCGCATCCCCTTTCCTACGGGAACCTCGCTTCGTAGATTCGGATGCGTTTGAGACGTACTTTCGAACTGCTCGACGGCTATTTTTGTATATATACACATACAGCCCGTGTAATGTCGAATGTATAGCATAGTCGGCGTTACAGAATGGTTGAGATACCTTTAATTTTCACGTGGGGAATGCCTCTATATTGAATATACATACATAACATTTTTTATACATAAGTATTTTATATACAATAATATTTTATACTTAATATATATAATATAACAGGTTATACATATTAAAATATTAATATATAATATATTATACATACACACACACACACACGCACGCAATTTCGGTTAATGAATTATTTATACAATAGTGCTATTAATCTGACAATGAATTTCCATCACGCGAGCTGGATGTAAAACATCCAGTGATGTAATTTCGTCGGAATAGAAATTTTATTACCACACACACGTAAATGTCGCGCGCGTATTTTTTTCTTTTCTAGCGCGATCCCATTACCAAACCAAACTGAATGTGATATATTGAACGCGTTACTCTCTTTCCAGAGAGTAAGCGATACGGAGCGCATCAATATTAGCAAGTCAAATGTTTTCCATCTTTCAAAAGACTTATATAATAGTATAGTACTTGAGAATAATAACCAATCGTATCACATTATAAATCTTGGACTTGATCGCGTATGATCAAAACATGTTCAGCATCACATTGTAGATGCCATCTTCTTTTTAAGCAATAAAAATCTAGTTGTTGATACTCTCGTAGACTTTTTTCTCTCTCTCTCTCTCTCTCTCTTTGATAATTTTTTCTTCTCATGTGTAACTATATGTGTTGTCTATATTATGTAAAAAAATATCTGAACCATTCCGACGTCGATAAATCATGTCTCCTCACGTGCGCAAATGCCTATGTGTATGTGTTTGTTTTCTCCGTGTATATGTGTGTACATCTACGACGCCGGTTGCATAAAAACAATATGGATTGCTATCAAAATGTTCGAATAATCAAACAACTTGTTCGAAATTGGAATGATAATATCGCGCAGTTGCATATTACATGATGAAGATAAATTGAATATAAAAAACCTTTAATAGTCTTTTTCTTTTTATACCCGTTTATGAAACCGGCATGTATACATTTATCAGCTCGTTTTACCCTATTTTCGTCCTCATTCGATGCCTATGTATTTCCGAATGCTAACGTTCTTTTATCTTAAAATAAAAAGACTAAAGTATTTTGTGTTTTGCCGATAAATATAGCGCAATATATCTTCGTCACTTTTTTGTGTACTTCTTCCATATATCAAATCGTGACGATACCACCTCATGAAATAAGCGCAGACTAATAACCAGATAGACGTGTTTGTACGAAATACTAACATTTTGTGTTCTTGTGCAGAAGATTGAATTTGTTTGTTAAATATGTTAAAATTCATTTTTAAAATGATCATTTTATAACTCTTTAACTCTTAATTATCGCTGAATAAAAAATTTGAAAAATAAAACATTTGAAAAGCAAACATCTTTATTCTTTTTTAGATTATTATAGAAACAATCCAATATTAACATTTGTAAAAAAAAAAAATGAATAAAAATTTACTAGACGAAAGAGTTTGCATCTTTTATCATTTTGACATAGAAATAAGAAAAAAATAAAAATTAATATTTAATTGTTAATAAGCGATTACGGATTAACAGTTTTTTATATTTGTACAGATATTTGTGCAAAACTCTACATGTAAGATACATAAACTATGAAACTGAACTATTTACAGTTTGTATGTAGTTTTACACACACACACACGTTACATATATATTGTGTATGCGTATATATATTGCGTGTGTGTAGCAGTTACATGTAGAATATAATTGATTTTGCAATATCTAATACATGTTTATTCACGTATTTCTGTATCCGAATGTAAAAATTACAGGTAAAGTTCGAAATCTACTCTAGCAGCATTATAAAATTGATTTTGTTGTCCAGTTCTTCTGACCCAAGCACCATTTTTGAAATATCCCTCTTTTGACCATGCATGCATTTGTTCACTAGTATGAGGACCATATATTTCCGCATCTTCATCCTGTGACCATTTTAGCTCCCATGTTACATTCTCCTTCACGTTGGATGTGTCTTCGCTAGTTTCTACTGTTTCACCTGAATATATATATGTGTCATCATATAAAATATACACAATAAAAAATCAATATTTCTGTGCAAGTATATGTAACAATATTTGACACATTGTCATGTTGATCAATATTTGATACTGAAAATAATATATTACATACCACTGTTGATGTCATCTAGTTTTGCTTTTTCTTTTTCGTCAAAATCGTCAGCATACATATCCAACTCTGCTTCTTGTTTTGAAGGATGTGCATGTTTATCGGCTTGTTCAATCTAACAGATAAATTTCTCGATCAAATTATCACGTATACTTACATATTATCTCTTTCACGTGCGCGTATATATTACCTTCTTTTTTATTTGCTCATAAGTTTCTTGATATATATCCATATTACCAGTACGTGTTAATAATTCATTTGCTACCTCTGTCAATTTTGTTATACTAACAGCCTTTGGATCTTCTTCCTTAAATGTTTGAGATTCCTTTTTCTTTTTCCATCTTTCAGCTGTAGTTAACTTTTTTTTCTCTTTACCTGGATTGTTATAATTCGCATTTACTTTTCTTAGTTACTCAAATACTAAATGTATTAGTAATTGCTATACCAAGTCTGCACAAGGTTTTAGAAACAGTTTCGCCAGGCTTAAGATATTCTAAAATTGTTTTGTATAATGGAATAGGATCAAACGTAACATCTCCATCTCCGTCGTCACTATCACTATCTGCTAATCCATGATCTTTATTTGATTTAACGGGCTCTTGAGTTGTAGAACTAGGTTTGATCTTCCAAAAACAAATATGTTAATATTTTATACATATCCAAGAAAAAAGTATATATTATATTAGCAAAAGTATAATAATTGTTTTAAAATATTTAAAAAAATTTTATTTTAAATATAAATTTATATAAAATATAAGAATAAGATATGTTAAAAATGTTTTTATATCTTTTTTATTACATAGATAAAATATAATTTTAAATATATAAATTAACTAATTCTCAAAAAAGATTATTATTATTTATTTTCTTTACCTGAACCCAGTTTATGTTATCTAACCAGTTATCTCTTATTTGTTTTTCTTTTTTCCAAAGATAATGGCCATCTTTGTCAAAATATCCTTCTTCCAACTCTTCTTTCATATTAAAAGCTGTAAATCCTACATTTGTTTCAGGTGCTGAAGGTCCATCTTCTGCACCTATTTGTAAAGATATACATAAAACATCTTAATATTATTTGTAATACGTATAAGTTTTTGTTTTTAAGTTTTAATAGTTTTGAAAAGTGATTTAAATATACAAGAACTGTCTCTCATAATAATAAATATATTTAGTAGTAATATATTTATGCGCCAAAATATATGTATATAAATTTAGATACCTTCAAATTCCTCTTCATTCATTACATTATAAGCATCTTCATTTATTTCATCATCATCTTCATCAGAATCTAATGAGTTCTTAAGTGGTTGTTTAAGTCCAGCTTCCATATCTTCTAACTTACGTTTTGACATGTTTTTGGATAAATTTTTACTAGACAAGATTCTGTGGAATTAACTTTGTTGTAATAGTTTTTTTAAATGCTTGACAACCTGCCGTAAGCTTTTAAAATGCAAGACGCCACTATCACATTCTGTAAAAAAAAGAGGTTATATATGTTATCATAGCATTTCTCATTTATATAAGTACATAAGAATTTCGTGTATATTACAAATCCAATACTTACAACACTTTGAAGAATATTTTTTAATATACACTATTATATGTTTCTTCTATACAAATTTATATATATAAAAGTTTTTTATAGCGAAGTAATTTACTATTAACTGCTTCCATCCTTTTCATCAACTGCTTCCAAATCTTCCAATAGTTCCAATTAAAAGATGTTTCCTGAACTGCGTTCCAAAACCCGTCAGCACAATTTCCACGAGTGGTGCGTACTGGTTTAACCATTCATAACTCCGTAAATACTGATGACAGAGTGTTAAACCTTTCTGTCTTATCTCATCGAGATCTACAATTTTTGTTGAAACCATTTTGCCAAATTCCGATTTTTTAAGATAGAACCATGTCCACGAAAGACGATTACATATTTTCTTATGGGCCTGGGCGCTCGTAAGCTTCTCTCTGATCGTACGGAGCATTGTCGGTGATTGTCGTTAGTCATTACTGTTAAGTTTTATATACCTTTGATAGCCTCTCTACTTGAGTAAAAATAAAAGAACAAAAATAAAGTAAACTATATTTGATGTTATCCAACACGTTTTAAAGGATGACAATGTACAAGTGAAGTAAATAGTTTATTGGGTACAAACTAACTAGGTATTAATATATTATAAATACATATGTGAATTTATAACTTCAGGTTGTGTGACAACATAAATTAAATAACATATATATAAAACCCACTAATAAATTCAATTTTTTCAGACACAACTGTATGCTTGCATCAAGTAAAAAAAGAAAAAACCAAAGTTTATCTCAACTTAATCTGTATTTTTTAAACTTTGGAATTTTGTTAATCTTACTGACTTGGCAATTCAATAATTTTGTTGTTAAAATTATTTTATATCGTTCAAGAAGTTTAATTGTAGTGTATCAAGACCATATTTTTTTTCACAGCAGCCAATATACTTTTCAACCTCTCAACATATTGTACAGTTCTTCGTTGTTTTTGCTGTAAAACTTTTATTTTTCTTTGGAATTCTTTTCTTGTATTGATCAAAGCAGTTTTCAATGTTTGATTGATAGCTTCTGAGCTGTTTGGTGTATAAAAATCCTGCTGGGAAACTGCATCACAAACAATTAATATATATATAAAAAAAATTAAAATGTATTACTAACTGAATAGAATTAATTGAATATTTATATCTGTAATTCTTTTTTATTACAAGAATAAACTAAATACCTTGACAAGAAATACTAATGGTAGTAATTTTTGCTTCTGCTGTTTCAGAAACATTTGTACAATCATTTAAATGATCATTGTATTCTATAGTTTGTAAAAAAAAATTATTAATAAGATGATTAATTATTCTATAAATTATTTAGTAGATTACATGACTCAGTATTGCTACTGAGATTTTTCAAAATACCTTTTTGCTCATCTACTTTTTGAATTTTTAATAAATCAGGACCAACATTTTCTTGACTTGCTGAATAATATGAATGGTTTTCCATTATTTTTCGTCGTTTCAGAGGAGATTCTACATTTTTTGAATTTCCCTATGTAAAAATATATACATACTTATAAAATGTTAAATACTTGACGTTGACTAACTCTATCTACACATACAAATGGGATGGCATCAGCTCGTAGTCTGGTACAAGCAAGAGATGTTCTGTCCAAATCTTTTTCCTCAAAATGTAGTGAACATAAAGATGCAGTTTCTGATACATTATTTTCATTTAACTGCAACCTATCAAGCCACAGTTTACGCTTCTATGGCTCTTTCGGTATTCTGCAAAATTACAAACTAACATTAAAGAATAACAATAATTTAAAACAATATTATCTTATCTACAGCAATAATAGCGCAATTTACATATGAAATGTAATTTTTTTATTAGCTTGTTCCCTCTATTCTAACTGTAACTTATTTTTTCGGTTTTGACATCTTCTGCTTTTGCAGCCTTTAACAATGCAATCTGGCATATTGAAGAAAATTATTTTTTTTTAATAAGAAAATTAATCACAGAACACCTTCTTTTTCTTCTTTTTGCTAAAATCGACATCACAGAACACCAAGGTCGTAACGTGATCGTAACCAGAGAGAAGTCAGAATGAATTAACATTTCCATCTGATTTCTTATGACGCCTTTGGCTGTTGATTTCAGCGCCATAAACAAAAGTGAATGTAAGAACTACGGATTGACTTTACTGTCGATAAGTTGTCTCAAATCGGTATACGAATTTGCTCAAATTGCAGACTGCTGCGTACAAAACAGCTTGACGTTTGTAGGAAGGCGGCATTAGAACTTGAATAACCGTGCAATATTACTACGGAGCAAGATGCGAAGTGTACACAATCAAGTATAAAAATTATTATATTTTTATTGTGTACAATTATCAAATTAAATTATAGATTTAAACTTACTTTGTTTCCTTATTATCTACAAGAATTTATTGCTATCTTATATAAAGAAGTTATATACATGTAATTTACATAAACCCACTCAGAACAAAACTCTGACATCTATTAGATATCAAGTTGTTGACATTTATTAAGTGTTTAATGACGTTTTTATTTTGTGTGGGAATAAAATTACATACTCAATGCATGCATACTGTAGTGTTCGTACATGTCAATCGCGCCGAGTTTTGATGATGCAAAAAGAATAGGTAATTGTATATTCGTGGCATGATTTTTTTATTTGCTATTTCTTTTATATAATTACGGCTGTGATACATGCGGATCGCATGGAAATAAAATAGAATCAAACATCTCGTGCATATAACACCAGAACAGAATTAAAGCAACACGACAAACGTAGTCACGTGCACAAAAACGTGCATAATGTAACACTGGAATGAAAAATGGAACATAAAATGCGCTTATTAACTGGTTTTTTCTCTAGCAAATGAAGGTGCGGTCATACGCAATCCGAAAAAAAAAAACAACAAAAAAAGTTACGGTGGAAAATTAACTAATCGCAAATATTTAAATAAGCGCATTCTATTCTAATTTTTGACTCTCTTGGTCACATAAGACATAACAATAAAAATTTGTTTTCATTCCGCTTTTGTGGAATAAAAAAGTTATGTCATCTTTTCCTCCGTGCTGCCGTACTCTAGCTTTTTTCCTTCTAATAAGCCAGCTTTTCTTGTAATGTAATACGTTACTAATCAGTATTTGTATGCGCAGTAAAGTGTCCCCAGTCAGAAATGATTAGTCGAATCGACGTCGATTATATTAGTCGATCGACGGTTGAAATTTGTAGTCGATTCGACCCAAAAATGGACACAAATTTCGACCAATTATTGACAAGTCGATTTGACGTCGATATTATGTGCTAGATGTTCAAGGTATCTGAAAAAGTTTGACACAGTCGAAGTGTGAAAAAGTAAATTGGATTAATTTGAATCGAAAAGGCATGTACCATTTTGCAGAATTTGCAATAGTTATTGAGTGGTAACCCACATAGCAAAAATTGATCCTAGGTATGTCCGCGGGATATATTTTTAGAAACTTTGAAATATTCTCAGTACATCTGTGTAAAACTGGATGTAATTAGGATATACTAAGGATGTCTGAATGAAATTCAGCTGATCGCAAGAAGCTGTCACACGCCGCTTGCTTGTTTGCTCCTCTTGCTGTTAAGAGATCACATGTAAGTAAGCTAATTTTCTTTATCTGAAAATCATATACGTCTACAAAATTCGAATCATCGCTTTTTACGTGCTCATTGAGTCACATGTATTAATTAATCACTCAAACACTATTACGAATATTGCAAACTGGTATAAAATTTTTCTGTTTAGATTGACTCAATCTGTCTTCACATTTCAGCTGTGTCAAAATTTTTCAGACACTTAGTATAAGGAATTACTCATACTAAAATCTATACTTGTTTTATAAAAAAATTATATATATAGAATTATATTGTATTCATTATTTATATTACATATATAGTATATTATATATTTTAATATGTATATGTTATGTATAGTATCATAAAGTTTTTTCAATTTATATGGTATATTACGTATATCAAAAACTAAAGCTCAAGTTTTAAAAGCAATAATTATGATGATAGGTTGCGTTCCGATTCTTCAACCGAGTGCATCCGAGTGTCATTTTATCTTTGTTTCATATCTAGTGAGTGATAAAAATAAAGTATACCCGAGTGAGGAATCGGAACATAGCCATAGGTGCTCTGTTTTAGATTCTTTTTTGTCGCGCTTCCATCTTCCTTGTTTTCTATATGGAGCATTTTTTAACCGAAAGTCTTGCATTTGATATTAAAATTTCTTAAAGGATTTTTGATTTTCTTATTGACTTAAACAAATTATAGAATTTCTGAAACTATTTAATTTATGTCAAATTAATCGACGCATCGACGTCAAAACGACGTCGATTCGACTAATTATTTGAAGTCGAAGATTGAAGACAAATATGTCGACTAATTTTTGACATCGACCATTTATCGACGCATCGACGTCGATTCGACTAATCATTTCTGACTGGGGTCGCAGCTCGTACCAAAGAGGAGGATATAGGGGAGAGCTAAGCGAAGGGAACAGCTCAGCTTAAAGAATTGATTGAATCAAGCAAAACTTTGCCAATTGAAGTTTCACGTTTAAGATGACTTCTTATATGTAGGTAAAAATGGCACGTAACGTGTCCATTTCCATCTGAAAAATATTAAGCTGTTACGTAAACGTGTACGCATACGGATAAATACACAATAAAAATTACATTCAACTTGCCTTCTCAATAAGTTCATTCCAAATGGGAAGTCGAAGGTATTCCAAACGTATTCGTCGGTACGACACACTTCGTCAGTTTCTTTATCAGCCGTTTTGCTGGTCAACTCCATTTCCTTCGACCACGCTTCTAAACCGCGATCTTTCGCGTTACCTTTAATTAAATCAAACAAATGAATAAATGAAATTTTACACAGCTAAATTAAGTGTTTCGCGAATTTATGATTGTTATAGTCAAAAGCATACGATGAGATTGACAAACTAATACATATAGTATTACATTTTAATTAAAAAAAAAAAAAAACAGTTAAACAATTTGCATTACAATTTTATTTTTTAATCCTCTCTAATATATTCAACTTATTTTTATTTAAATCATTGACAGAGAGGAGCAACTGCTGTGCACCGGTTATATGACAATATACCGTAAGCACTTTATTTGAAAAGCACTCTGTAATACCTGGGATAATATTATCGAGTAAACAGCCTAGTACACCACCTACTAGAATGGTAGTGCTAAATAGTACCGTAAGTACACTATCTGCTAAGGCATTTCCTGTTTGTATCGCATTCGGATGTTTCAGCAACCATTTTGATAAAACCTGAAGAAAGCGATATGCGTAAAATATAAATACAGGAGTATATATTTTTACTTATATAACATAAATATTGTAGAAATATACTCACCAGAGGAAAAAAAATAGACAGACCTAGAATGAACAAATTCCTTGAACAATTGAGATTCACGTACTGCAATGTCGATAAGCCTAAAAAGAAATTAAAAATATTAGATTATTGTGTGTGTAAAGGGAGGGAGATGGATGTCATATTATTTTGACGTGCAAGCTTACCAAAAGCGCAAATCATTCCAAACATCACGCAAAATATTCCACCGATAATTGGCTCAGGAATTATGATGAACACTGCACCGAATTTACTGATTATGCCTTGCAAGATCATTAAAACACATGCCCATTGTATGACTCTGCGACTCCCGACTTTGGTAACTCCTAATAGTTTCGCAAGTGTCAGGTTTTGTCAAAAACAACAACGCAATAATGTTGAATAAAAGATGAGCATGTTATACATATCAGAATTCTTTTTTGCAAGCTTTTTTCTATAGCTATATTATTTTTAATTTCTGACTAAATAATGAGAGCTTTTGAGAGAATATACGTTTATAATATAATTTGCATGAGTGTAAAAATGAATCAATTCTTTACCTATCGTGCCGACATTCTCGCCGAAAGTATTTGTGCCGTTGCCGCTACCCCAGAGACCAGCCAGCATTGTGCCAAAACCTTCTATACCAATACCTCGATTAATCGCATGAACTGGAGGTGGCGGTGCTCCTAAAAATTAATCAATAAATTCTGTAAACATTTCAAAGTAAACGCGTATACATACGCATATATTAATAATATATATTATCCATTTTGCAGTAATACATGCGGTACAATAAGTGTGCGGTACATACCGCACATTCTCGCGGTGGTTGGATAATAGCTGATAGACTCCACCGTGCATGCTAATACACCCGCTAGCATTCCGAGGACTCCTGCCAGCGTCACGGTTGGTACGCCCCATTGTCCAGGATACGGTACTCGAAACCAAGGTGAATCATTTATAATTCTCAATTTATTGTCTGCTCTGGCAGGATGATCAGCCGGTAGTACGTTTGTTACCGTTAATATAACGCAGATTATCCACATTGTAATTATCGTCAACAAAACCTATGAATTTTGAATTTAGAGATATTATATTCACCAATATCACCCGCAATTCATTAAAGAAAAGTGATTTATACGATAACAGAATGATTCGTAACACTCATTTGAATAAATAGAAAAAGAGAAAAAATCAACAAAAAAGACATTGAATATTTTTCATAAAAATCTTAAATTCTTTAGACATTTTTTACGAGCATTGTACGTAAGAATCTTTTCTTTTTTGGATCTTTGCTTACTGGAAATAGTTTGAATAGCTCGAACCAAGTAATATGGAGTCCTTGGCCTTTACGATAAATTACGAGAGGAACTGGTACATTGACCAATATTTGAGAACACATTGTCAATAGTATAATCGTCCTAAAAAAATATACAAGCATCTTTAGGAACGATATTATTTCAAAATATCTAGGTAAACATTCTGACCGCACTTAATCGTTCCGCGAAAGAAGAATAAAAGGTAAAATTGCATAAAAGAGGAGCAGCCTCCGATGACCTTGAGCTTGACATATTGTGTCAAGCTCATGCCCCCGAGTAAGAATCCGAAAGTTTTATTCGGCGGACTTTGTTTGGTTAAAAGTTATTATCAAAAAAAGTTTTACCAGTACATCATTTTTCGAAACCGTATACATTGAAGAAGTAAGCGTATGATGTATATATACGAAAATGTCTGTGTTACACACAAATATTTATGTATGCGTGGAGACAGTGTGTTCCGCCCCCCTTCGGGGAGGCTCCATTATCAAAAAACTAGACACATAGGTTTGAGTTGAACCTCGCTTTGCGCGGAAGGTTGGAAACCTAAGTGATATCTTGCTACAATAAACGACAACTTAAACTAAGATAAAGTCCATGGATTTACAACTTTCCACGCAAAGCGAGGTTCAACTCAAACCTATCTGTCTAGTTTTTTGATAGTTTTTTGAAGCCCCCCCGAAAGGGGGACGGAACACACTGCCTCCACGCATACATTTTCCACTCAAAGCGACATTTCCCATAAATATATACAAACAAAATATTAGGTAAAATTATCTGCTTTACTGTTTGACACGTACTGAAAAGCCATGGTATCAACGATGAAATTAAAACAAAGATGTATGTTGATACAATATGTCACGGTCGTACGTAGATAGGTACGTACTACTTTATAATAAGAACAAAATATTTACTTTTTCAATATACGTGGTGTCAAAAAATAAAGAAAAATTTTTTTTGATAATAACTTTTTTTAACAAACAACGACCGCCGGATAAAACCTTCACAACAACACTCAGAGCCATGCCCATGATACCGTATGTCAAGCTCAAGGTTATCGGAAGCTGCTCTCCTTTTATGCAGTTTTACCGAATAAAATTGTTTTCTTGGACTGTTCTCTTTGAGTCGCTGCTGAAAAGTAAAACGGCACATAAAAAAGAGAAATTTATTTCTTCTCTCGCAAAACGATTTAGTGTCGCTCATTCAATGCACTTACCCAGCTGCGATACCCCAATGTTGGGACGCAGCTTCCGCTGCGTTTTCGAATAAGGACAATCCAACTAGCGACACGGTTGGAACAATTGTTAACGGGGTTATAAATTTCAGCAAATATCCAATAATACCTGCATAAAATACTTCGATAACAACAATAAACAAAAAATACGTACATACGATAAACGCGTCAAATCTAAAATTCACCTCCAAATCCGACGATTACTTGGAATAAAGCGGAAACGGCGATGGCACCCGACAATTCTCTCATCCGAATTTGCCAGAGCTCGGTTCGATTCTCGAGCGTCATTTGACTTAAAACTTCCTGAGCAGGACACTGCCATTGTGGTAAGTTCAATATCGCCAAAGTCGGAACCAGAAACGATATGGTACCGCCTTGAACCAGTGGCAATCTAATGCAAAGAAAAAACAAAACGTTTTTTCATATTACATAAAATTATAAAATTTGGCGATTTCTGCAACTATAGCTATAACATATACGTACCTACATCCTATGGTAGTTTGAACGAACGTCACCAGACCAGTAACAAAGATCATTGTTGAAATAATATGACTCCTTGAAGGATCATCCTCCGCCATGCAAAGAGCTGGCGTTAAAATAAAAGGGATAGAAACGATAGCTCCAATCATCGTCAAATAATGCTGGAAATGTGTTAATTTCCTTTAGATTAAATTCAGTCATTAAACGCCAGACGATAGAACCATGTCTTTCAATACGCGCAAAATTATAAGTTCGGTCTTCTTCTTAAATTATTTTTCTAATATTTATTGTTAGTCGTGTTTATTTGTCCGTATAATTTCATAAGTTCAACAAATTTATTTTAGATTAATGAGAGGTATCTAAATGATAATATAATAGTCTCGCTCGTAAAATTAACATTAAAATAATATTAGAATATACGTAGGTCTATATCGAGCAAACAATAGATCGTGTACTTTATTAATAGAGAAGTATCTAATCTTGTTTAAAACAATAACAAAAAATAATACGAGAGAATACTTAAAAGTATAATTACTTAACTTCTTACCTGCAGTGCCATAAATAAACACAAATACCATGGCGGAACGTCATCGATGCCATAAGTGAGTTCAGAATTTCTGTTCTCATTATTTATCTTTTTCTTTGACATCGAAATAACTGTCGAATTAAAGTCTGTATTCTAAAAACAAAATCATATATAAATGATTATTGTCTATATATTTTTTCTGTCCGATTGAGTTATTGAATTGAGTTATGAAATTTGATTTTAATTTAAATAGAAAATGTTAGAAAAATGACAATTTCTCTGTAGATATCAATTAAAATTTACTTTAAATACAAGATTTATTATTTAAAATACAAAAAAGCAATATATGATTGCGAATAAGCATTTGATAATAACCAGTGAATTGTTCAACATTACTAAATATTTATTAAAAATAATATACTTCAGCATTATTCTCTCTATTTCTTTCTCTCTTTTAGTTTCGAGTTTCCTTTGAATTTTACATTGTAAGCTACATAAACTTCTAAGATAATTCTACAAAAAAGACCCATAAAAAATGTATTCCAATATTTGAGGCATTCTGTGTGAATTCTCTTGATCGTTCCTACTGCAATAATTTACACAAAACCTGTATTCCGATAATATCTACATTTATATCGCAAAGATATGTTTGATTCGTTAGATTCAGCATCAATTAGCATTAACAATAAGTTGCTCAGGATTAATGTAAAAGGAAACGCGAGCATTTATCATTACGCAACTCGCTGCGCTTTTTTTTTTACTCGAGTAGTCAAGTTAATCGCACATTTTTTAATCTTCTTAGTTTCCAAGAACGGAGGTTTATTGTCTACAAAGATATAAGCTTTATGATCATCCGTGTGGAAATATAATCGTATTAACCAAAACGTCAAAACGTCAAGATCTAATATACATGTGTACACAACAACTTTATGTATGTGTGTGTGTGTGTTGCGTGTCAGTAACTTTATTTTACAAAGTTCTGTTTTTTATCCTCTATATTGACATTTCCAATTTTAATACCGAATAAACGAAGCTTGTACTCAAAATATCACATGCATTTAACTTACAGACATAAGTTAAATACGTGCTGATAATATATGTTTCAGACTTAAATACACAGACTTAATCGCGTTGTTCATATTAGAGAGCATTATTGTTCACATTAGGCACATTTTATCATTTTGTTCCGAAACTTATCTAAATAATTAACATTTGATCGCGCGAAATAAACATATGTACATATCTACGTATGTACAATTATCATCTAACAAATGCTTGACGCGCTTGCATTATCCATGCAATTAAATATCATTATTGTGATATAGAAACTATATGTTCGCTACTGTTGCACGTTTTTTAATTGACGCGCTTGATAGAGTATGACATAAGAATCAATATTTAACAATATTTAATACGTTTTGTTCGCGTCTTTTTGCAAATAAATACGTGTGTGTTCTAAATCTAAATTTCTTTATAGAAACAATTAATATTAATGTATAACAATCTCGTTGTTTCTCAAGGTGGAGCTGAGATATATAGAACATGCATTGCGTTTTGAGTCATGCATGACACGCGTGATCATTTTTTATGTTACATTAGACACATCCCGGCTTAGCACAATCTCCGTGAATTTTTAATCTATCCAGTTTGTAACTTATTGATTACTTCTGGTCAATATGTTAAATTTATATTGTTAATTAATATTTTATTCTGTACAACTAACGAAGATTCAGAAAAGATAGAAATATACGTGCTATTTATAACTATGTATCTTTATGTATAGTGAAATACTTTTGATTAAAAATATATATATGTTTGATTATTTTGAAGATCTATATTTGCTCATTCAAGGCTTTTCGAAACAAACATTTATTTTTACACAGTTGATTATTAATATACACGTTATTGTTAGTATTCCACACAGAAAACAAAAACTCTACAAGTTATCGCATAGAGCTATGACGTCTAATGGATGTCTAATAGTTTTTGTTCTGTGTGGGATCAATATATTCTATACAGTCTACTTTTACAACACATTATTCCTTTAGTTAATATAAAATTCTAAAATTAAAGCACTTTGAATTTTAGTGGTTTACACCCATTTTAACAGACACAAAGTATTTGGGATATATCTCTCAGGTTTTACAGAGAGTAGGCTATCGATCTACGATTATCGAACCATCTTATATTTTATGTTTTCTATTATCTCATTTATAACACTCACCACTTCGGACATCGATATTCCACTCTCAACCATTTTAACGTTTACACAAAACAAACACGTTCTCGAGAACTCAACAGTCTAAATCGAGAGAATTCTCACTGTTGAACACATTTAAAAACAAACGTGCGCGCCTTATTCCAATGAAGTAATCTTGTCAAAATGTAAAAGAGATTGCGTGTCATGAAATTGTATATCGTGCTGTCTTTTATAATATACTGCAATGCTACTGTTGTCCCCCCCCCCTTTCCAGCAATATTAAAGCGACTTTGTATTTTAGCTGTGTATTCCCCTTCCCGAGTAACGTCCAAGAAGATAGAATGGATAAAGCAAAATAACCTGTACAGCATAGTTTATAAAGCTCTGGATATTTCTTGAAATCATACATACTACGAAATCATGCTGGCTCTAATAAGTTTCATTAGCAGTTATAGGATATCATTTCTATATACAGGGTGTCCCAGAATTGCCGTACAATCTCTCGTAGGCAGGTAGAAGGAGTAAAACTGAGTCGAAAAGTCCTGAACTATTTTT
>QVOB01009829.1:0-16451 GCA_014839585.1 Pseudomyrmex concolor | reverse complement strand
TATATGGTCAGCAAGAAAAATGGTTGAGTCTACGAAATTGTTTGTTTCATCAACAAAATGTTTTGTTGGCAAAACAAAAATCTTAATAACCTCAACAAATGTCTTTTTGCTGGCCATATAGGTAGTAACTAATTTTTTGCTATTCTAGCAAATATTTTTTTCCGTGTAGTTTCTATTGTTTAACAATATCAAACAATTTTTAGACAATCTACCGGGACAAGTGCAATGCAATTAAACAAAGATAAGGTTTAATCAAGGAAAAACAAAGCAAACACAGAACAATAAAAAAAAAAACAAATTGATCAAATTGGTTTTCCTCTTGCTTTGTTAAAGAAAATCTTTAAATCTAAAGCATTTCGAAATGTGTATATAAAAACTTGTTTTAATGTTTGGTCAATGGAAATACGCCTCTAAATTATTTGACACCAATTAAAAAATACACGTTGTATAATTCTATGGAAACATTTGTTTGCATATGTTTGTTTTGCATTGTTTTGTGATATGTTTCGATTCTGCTGATTTTAGTTTGAGTTTAGTCTTGTATAAAACATTTGCTATGTATATATGTATATGTATATAATGTGGCCCCAAGGCGTATATAATTTTCAGTAATGAAAATCAGCTGATTGCAAAAAGCAGTGTCATTCCTGTTTACTCCGCCTCTTGCTGTTAGAAAATTGCATGAAATACTCGTAAGTTACAGTTTTCTTTACAACTGAAAATCAAACGCTCAGAATCCGACTTTTCGCGCGCTCATTAGATCACGTTTATTAATTACGTAATAGGTAAATATTACGAATTTTGCAGAATGACAAGTGATTCTTCTGTTCTGATTGACTCAATCTATCTTCACTGACAACTACTTCGACTTGGTCAAAATTTTTCAGACACTCTGTATATATATGTACTACATACACATATATTGTCGTGATCATTTGCAGTCAACAACTAGTCTTGCGTGTTACATAGAAAATATATTTCAATTTATACATGTTTGCATATTATTTACATATCGACAAAACTCGCGGCTCTTTTATATCTTTGTATTCGTGCAAAAACACAATCTCCGGCGATGAGGAGAAAGAGCAATAGGAACCGTCAAGTGCTCGTTCATCAAATTCTCCTGGCAACGGTCCATTGCCGATTGATGGAATTGGCGCCGCTTTATCGTACAGCGATTTCGTGTTAAAGTACCAGCCATAATGCATTTTTTTTGCGTTCTTAAAGAATTAACACTTTGGCACAGCTACTGTGTTTCGAATTCATGTCGTCTTTTTCTTTGAAACGTACGATATCTAAATGGGAAAAGAAAATGAAGCACGGTTTATATTTAGATCTAATATGTTTATATTTTATATCTTATATATCTATAACGTAGCAACTAAATTGTTAGAACATTTATTTTTTTGAAATAATTGCGCTCTTTTTTTCGCAGCGCTTGTTTTCATCTTACACATATATATTATGTAAGTTATCTATTTTTTGCGGAAATTAATTTGCATATTTATGGAAATAAGGTAAAAAAATATGGAACGAAAATTCGCAGACCACGTCTCTTAGGGCGCAATAAAAATACCAGGATCTATCATGGGTATCGAAAATGTTCAGGATAACGAAGCGCGCTATAAATATATATATGTATTATAACCAGGAATAGAGTTTAGTCTTTGAAATAACGAGAAATCGATTCTGAAATGGATAGAGATAATAATAATAAGCAGGATGAATACGGTTATTTCTCACATTTATATAATTCTTATGTTTGTGTTTTCACGGTTTTTACAATAAATAAATGTTATATATATATATAACTCAATAATATAAAAAAAAAAAAAAAAAAAAAAAAGATTTGCACATAATTAAAATTTTAAAACGTAGAAATTTGTGTTGAAAGACGGAGACGAGAGAAAATAAAATTGAAAATAAAGTCTATGTGAGATATTGTATAATCTCTCAAAATAATGAAGCGAGAAAAGTAAAAAGATTCAGGGATTTACTTCGAAAAGTCGGGAATCAAAATCACAAACATAGTTTTTTTTGAAAACTAAAACATTTGCTAAAATAAATGAAGTTTTTACAGATATGTCTAAAAAAAATCGGAGAATATGGAGAATATTGTTTTTTTTTTTTTTTTTTTAATTAAAAAAAGATTCAAATTAAATAGATTGAAATTCTATCAATCAAAAACCACACACGTTTTAAAATTTCCGAATTTACTTAACTAAATAAAACTAGCACATTAAAACGGAATGTTCGAACTTCCAGCACGCTGGAAAACGATCCGTTTCATACTTCGTGGTTTCGGTTAACCAGCAAACGCCAACTGGTTTCATTGGCGGCGCACGTGTGCGGTGCAAAAGTGTCCCTACCTTTAAGGTGAACTATCCTTGACGCAATCGTGCAATGTAGAATTTATCAGTTTCCCGTTAAAGAGTTTTAGCAAGCGCAATTATTCACGTGCCACGCGTTGTCGATAAACCGTCCGAGTTTTTTTCCATGAAAATAAATGGTATTTTCTTCTGAAAGAAAAAATTGGTCGCGTCACCTATGGATCTCGTTATATTTATATACGATAAACACGCGGTATGTTCGTCGAATCTTAATGAATTGCTTGCAATTATTTTTTTTTTTTTTTTTTTTTTTTCTATGTAGTAGTGCTACAGAACGACGTAAGTGAACAAAATAAAAAACTCATGTTTCGCAAAATATGCAAAATTACATAAGAAAAATACTTAAAAAACTTATTACTTAAAAAATATGACCAATAGTAAGATTTTTAAATGCAAGAGTTTGATCATTTACGTAATATATGTACACAAACATAATTGTGAAATTAAAAGTTTAATATATCACGCATTTAAAACAATATAATATTTCGATTACCAAAGCACACATGACGATGGCGTTGTCGAATTTGTATGAACGCGTCACGTAGCAGAAAAGTATGGCAATCGAATGGCGTGTCAATCAAACATGTCTTATGCGCGAACGTTTTTTTTGTCTCCAACTTGTGATTTCGAGAAGTACTGTTGCTGTTCGGGATGTTGAACACGTTTTCTTCACTGCCGAGAAGACATGTGGCTTCAAAGGCAGAGAGGACGCACGATAAACACGAATACGTGAGTAGATACGTGGGTGTAACATAAGCCAATCGAAAACCCTGAAAAAAGAACGTATGTGTGTGTGTGCGTGCGCTCTTATATTGCGTTCGTATTTTTCTTGGAATCTTTCCTTATTTCTTCCGTTGTATTACTCCCACGAGTTGTCTTAGTGTCGAAGTTCACATTTCACTCGGGTCTCCATCTCCAAAATCATTCAGTATTTCGTCGACGAGAAAAGACGCAATACCAAAGTGATATCAGAGCTCGCGAGACTAACAAATAAAAATTGAAATAAAAGTGTTTATTTATCGAAAAAATAATACATTAAAAGTTATATAGTTAGGAATATCGTGATGCGATTGATATTGAATTCATTTTGTGAGTTAAGTAACGATGATAATTATAGTTCGCATCGCGTACAAAAGAATAGATCTTTTTTATTTAATTGTTTTTGTAAAAAAAACATTTTGTCGTTTGCACTCTCGTGTAATCCGAGAAATTTATTTAATTGAAATGATTCAACTTATCGACTAAAGTTCGTAGTGCGCGAACATTTAATTTCGCTCTTCCACATCTCGCTGAAACCGTCTGTATCGAGAATGTTTAAATTTGATTTTAATTGGCTAGTTTTCTTATTAGAAGAGTTTATGAAAAGATCTTGAAATTATACATACGCACACACATACACGCGCGCGCGTGCGCGCAGAGCTTTGGCATTTCGCGCTCTTACATTCGAACAGTATTTTATTATAATTAAAAGATAAAACGAAAAAATTACTATATAAAGGTAATGCAATTTAAACACACTATAGTTTTACTCTTCCTATTTACATGCAATCAAGCAAATTCGCTAGTTTCCGCCGGCTCAAAACTTGGAGTTACTACTTGCAGCCAAGACAGTCTCGGAGTAATATAGAGTCCTGAAGATAGATGCCGGGACAATGTAAGGAAGCTCGGGAAATCAAATTAAGACATTGTTTCTTAACTGTTCTTGAACTGTTCAAGAGGGGTAAACTCTTCTTTTCCATCGGATTTAGCGCGGATATGAAATAACGACGTATTAACGCTACTTCTCAAAAAGACGTTTGCTCATGTTGGATTCGCTCATGTTATTTCGTTTTTCAACAAAACTACGAAAATAAGTAGATTATAAAAATTAATTAAAAAAACTTGAATTAAAACATACTATATATAATAATTGTAAAATACACTTTGACGTTTTTGGTGGTTCTTCAATCGTTGTTATTACACAATTAAAATATCGTTCGATTTGCAAAATACAATATTATCAACAATAAAACGTAATAAATAGTGAAACGAAAACATTCGAAGAGACAATGTACGGCCAAATTATATAATACACGCGTCGTCGTTTATGTGTCAGTAAATAACCGTCGAATTGTACTGATCATTGTTTGCTGAATACGCGTCGATGGTATGTCGTTTGACGATTAAATGTCAACGTTTGTGTCACGACGAGCGGCCTGCGGGAATTCTGTAATGCGACGTTAACGAGCGCGTGGCATGACGTTATGCTTTCATGAGATATAGTGTAACGCGTGTCCGATGTTGTGTCGGTTCTGGTCAAGATTGTGTTACACTTTCCGAAGATTGATCGTCACTCCGCACGAAGTGACGCAATTATCGCGTAAAACCTTGTTTTGCACTTTTAACGACTCAAATTCATCTCTTTACATGCGCGAGAACGTGTGACATAATGATCGTCAGTTTGTAACTTGCTCTTGCTTAAGGGAGAAATAAATGAAGTTTATATACTTGATTGAGCATGTGCAGACACTAAAAAATAACCAAAAAAAAAGTTTTACGCAGAGTGATTAAAATAGACTCGCAAACAAATAAAATAATTTCAAACAAACATAATAAACATAACAAACATAATATAAAATAATAAAAAATATAATAAAATAATTCTAAATGAGATCTATTTGATGTCCAATCTGTTTAAGTTATAAAACAAATAATTTATATATCGCGAGCGTTTTATTTCTATTTTAATTTAATCACGTTGGTCTCACATAATGCGTGGACATCACTTATTTTCTCTTTACCGTTTCTTATATACTGAAAAAGACTCAAGTTAGAATCGAAACGTTTATCTTTGTGTATTCTGCAACGTACATTTGTTGCCTTTAATTATTTTTATTACTATTAAAAATCTTTATTTCTCGAACTTGACCTTATATTACTACGTTATTATTATATTGCGAGCGTTTTATTTTAATTTTAAATAATTTATAAATTAAATAATAGAAACAAATCTTAATAAGATAATTTAATTCGTAAACTGTAATTATTGTAGCAACTGATGAAGACGCACGATCGAAACGTGCATATTTTGCAATATATGTTTTTTATATACGAGAGAAAAAATCGATTGACAACTTCACACACTCACGTCCAGCTTTTTCAGACCTTTATATATTTAAACTTAAAGTGAGATTCCTTCACATTTGCAACAAAATTATAGTATGTTTTTGTATATCCGCTTTGTTTCGTTGTTTTATTAAAGCTATTTTTTTTTCAAGTTTCAGTTTTGTCACTATTTATGTTTAATACAATATAAGACATTCTTTAAACTGACAGAAGGTCGATGTAAAATAAGCTATACTATGTATAAGCAAGGTATAAATATGTGTATATATATATATATATATATATATTATATGTATATATATTTTACAGACCTTCGGCCTTACAATTGTGCAAAGTATAGCGTTATCTTTCAAAGGAAAGCACGCGGAATGCTCAAAGAGAGCGATATTATATTTTCCATAATCATATTTCACTCTTCTATCGTCGTCGATGAAAGGGCAGACGGTTATTCGTTGTAGAGGTTATTCGTCGTTCACATAGAAAATGTGTAAAATTTCACACATGTCAAAGGCGCGCGCATAAGGCGTGTACGATGTGTGTAGTTCAAAGCAGTAGTAAAATTACCATGCGAAACTTGTTGGGAACGAACGCAACGGGAAATCGCAGCGTGTTTTGTCATCCGCTTTTGTCTTCTCTCTTTCTTTCTCTCTCATTCACTTTCTCACTCTCTCTCGTAAGTTTATTCATCCAAAGTCGATTGCAGACGTCTGACGAAATAAACGAACGGATCTTACAAGAGGATCAGAGCAGTAAGACGAGAGAGAGAGAGAGAGAGAGAAAGAGAGAAAATTAGATCCTACTACTATCAGCTAAACTACAGGCAGAGATCGAGAGAAAGAGAGAGAGAAAGAGTAAAAAAAGAAATCAGCATGCAGATTGTTTTCGATCTTTATCTATATATCTATAGAAATTTATTTCACACGTAGTACATACATTTATTTCACACGATATATTAAATTCTTTGTTATTTTTTTATTCGAAATGATGTAGCTTTAATTAAGAGATTATTAATAATATTTTATTGTGCGCTTTCATAGTGCAATTTGAATGTTTTCATACGTGTGTATATTTTTAATTGATTTTTATATCATTTAAACTGAATTGATGGAGTATTAGAGCAGATGCGAGCCAAAATACAAGATATATATGTGCATTTTTTATTGAACAAAATCAATATCCTTTGTTTGGAACTTTTTCAATGTGGAAACTATATTGTATACAAAAAATTGACAGCACACGCAAAACAATTTCAAAGACAACGAATGAATAATGAAATGGATCTTACCAAAATTATTTTTTAAATTGTTTCGTGCGCTGTCAATTTCCCCCGTATATTCTTGTATACAATAGTTTGTGCACTAAAGAAGATTTTAATAAAGAAATCGAAACGATTGTATTAGTTTCATATATTTATTAAAAAAGCACACATGTACATTTTATGTTTTAGCTCGCATCCGCCCTAATATTTTGTTCATTTTCTCACGAGCTTATCCAATTGTTAATTTAAATTAATATGTACAGTTTTTTATATACATATATATTTGACTCTCATATAAGAGTATTACGTTTGTCATATGTTTCCATGAGCAAGAGTTCCATTAAGATTTACGCAACTCTCTCTTCCTCTTGATTGCCATTGTGCGTTGCTCGTCGATCGAAACTTTCCACTCAAGCAATATAGACTTCACGTGAGTTTCGTCCCGCTATCCGCTACATCGCTGTAATATTAGCTGTGAACTTAGCTATTATGATAGGCCGATTCATATAGAACGAAATAAATTTTTCAAGATACGACATGAAAGATAATTTACATTTAACAAACGACACGTTAAAGATTTTACATATTTGCTATTTTCTTCGAAATATATGGCTGATAACTAAGTTTTACAATTGGCTGCGTGAGTTTCGCCGTCAATTCTCGAAAAGAAGGTTACATGTTTGGATAATCATCAGTTTGTATAAAATATTTATAAATAGCAAAAATGGGAGAAATAATATAGTTTTTAACTGAGAAAAACGCTGGATATATGTACGCGCAAAATATGTTTTAAGCATAAATTATTACACAATTTATTAATTCGAATTAATTTTACTTCGAAAAACTACGTCGGATGTTTAATTTGCATTTCAAAAATCAATATGCAATACTTAATTTGCATTTCGCGTATAAAAAACTTATTTAAATTAATCTGATATTTTATGCTTTCGCGGTGCGTGTCGTACTAACATTCAAAGATGTTTTTCGAGTTTTTTTTACCGCGTTAGTGTTCTTTAAATTAATTTTAAAAGAACCATTACGAAACAAAATACTTATAAAAAATATATTTTTAAATATTATATACTTTGTATTATGTAAGAATATTTTTGTTTCATATTTTATGCTGTTATACGATTTATAATAAAACAGTTTTATCGCTTGGCTTTATCGTGTAATAAAGTTTTTTGATGAAAAAACTTAAAGATTTTAGGAAATATAAAATGTAAAACAGTTTTGTACATCATACATTTCAAGCGACACGTCTGTTATTTTTTTCTCAATTTACAAAGGGTTTCGTTAAAAGTGATCAACTTTTATTTTTATCGCATTTAAGACGTTCCTTAAGCGCACTTTACGCTTTCTGCGTAAAATTAGACGCGGTCGAAATTTCTCCTAACGGTGATCTTATAAATTTGCCTTTCCTTCTCACTTCTCGTATACGCGACACTGTCGCGGACGAATCTTCCAGCCGCTCGTTTCAGCCCTCCTCTCCTTTTTCTCGTTTCTCGACACGAGGGGTGGTCTCGGAGTGAAACTAATTTTACAAGAAGTCAGCCGATCCTTCTGGTTCTTTATTAGATTTTCTGTGTCGTCGGCTGCGCTGTGTACAGCACAGTAAAAACAAATTGCCAAAACGAAAAATTTTCAGACACGATTGTTGCAAATGTTTGAATGTTCTCCGTTGAACGTGGATATTATCATTCTTGCATCGTGTACACGCCACAAATGTGCAGAGAGGGAGAGAGAGAGAGAGAAAGAGAGGGAAAAAACGATATAAGTATTCTTACACTTTTACTACAAACACCAGTAGCGGCGGAGTTTTTTCGCGTGCGCGCAAAATATAAAAGAATAAAAGAGACTTTGTGCGAGTATAAAGATAGAAAATCTTGTTATTCCGGCAGTTTTAGAGCGAACAGAAAGCGCCTCGAAGAATGACAGAGCTAGATAATTTGCACGGTATTAACGATCGAGGCAAAACAAGAGATCGCTCAGACGAATATTTGCGAGGACAGGGAGAAAAGGATACACACAGAGAAGCAAACAATTGAAGAAGACAATAGACGGAATAAAGAAAGCTTTATGCGGACGGAGGGGTTTATGTAAGAGTCGAGGGTGGAAGATTCTCTCCAGCGCGTATTCCGTTCTGTGTGTAATATACGTGCAAAGGGAGAGACGGATGGCAGAGAAACTCGACGGTCAAAGGGTTAGTGCGGAAACAGGTGGATGAAAATGATAAAATAAGAGAAAGACAATGAGAGAAAGAAAGAGACAGAGGGAGTAACGCGAAGGTTGCCGGGTAACACAGAGCGAGGGTGGGATAAGAGCTCAGCGGGGTGCCTAGCAACAGGTTGTACTGCCCTAAAATTTCGACCACTGACACGGGGCGCGAAAAGCTTCGGCGGAAAACCTATGCTTTCAGCGGATTATATATTCTTTATTTGCTTTTGTGCGCGGTGCGTAGGTGCGTCACATTTTGCGTTCGACGTCTCGCGTTAAATCGGGGATAGAAAAGAAACGCGCGCGTTAATATTTAAACAAAAATTATGAGTTTAATATTCAACTTTCACGTTTGATATAATTGATAATAATTTGATCACGAAAAATGCTTATTTAATCCTTTTTTGTAAAAAAAAAAATCTGGTATTATCGACAACTTTATCTTATTATCGCAAACAGACAGAACAAATACGTAATCATAATATACTACTGTGTATAGATATATCGATACATATAATTAACAAAGCGATAATATCAGTTTTCTGTGACACATTGTGTTATTGAAACGTTCGTGTTATTATTGTTTACGTTGTTTTTAATGCGTAATTATATTGTATATGAGGTGACAGTGCATTTATCTAGATGTTTTATATTATCTAGATGTTTTATCGAATTTTACTGCGCACACATGTTGCTTCGTTTTTCCGAGAATGGCTAATGTAACAAACAAAGGCGGTTTGATGGAACGATACACGTTGTGAAATAAGCCCGATGGACTTGCCGCGATTCCCCAGAAATAAAAACTCTGTAAATTGATTATCTCGGATTTTGAAAAAATATGAACGCGGACGATATCGCAATCGGTGATATTCGTTCGCGTGAAATCTCGCGTTGCGCGATGTGTTGCGAGCGTGTCTGTCGATTGTGACAGTATCGGAATTGTAATTCTGTTTTGTTCATTTGATACAAAGACAGAGGGCAATAATTCGTTCGCGCAAATAATGACGCACGAATCGACGTGTTAACGTCCGCGCTCGCGCCGGTGAATATCCGTCACGATTCAATCCGCGAGAAATCGACGGCGATGGAATATTATATTCCGATCGTTTCACAAAAATACATTTATTTGTTATAGAATGTAACAAAATCCGTTACAAAATATAAAATGTATTTCGAAGTTCCGATTTTTTTTAATTGTAAAATCGAGATTTTTTTAGACTCTACATCTTTTACAAAATGTAAAAAATTATAGTTTATCTCCGCACTGAAAACTCTTTCTCAAATTTTACTTCTATTTTATTTTTCTCAGATTTTATCTCAAATTTATTTAAAAGTCAAACATATAACATGGGAATTTTACCTTTCGTTGCGTTCAAATTTTACTGCGATTTTATTTCAATGCGTTGAAATAGAAGTATCTCCTAAATTCGATATACCTATCTCGTTTGGCAAATAACGTTTTCAAGTTATTCGAGTTACTCGAAATTTTCCAGTTTAAACCTCGAGCGCTTTGAGAGCTACGTTGCAATTTAGGGAGCGCGCAACATGCAGCAAATAATCTATATAACCAATATATATATATACATATATATATATATTTTCTCCATTCGAAGAGAGTATTTATTTAATACACACTGATCTCTGTACGGCTCTGTGCGGCTTATTGTTAGTGTAATGCATTTGGCGCGAAACTCTTGGCGAAACTCCTAACAAATTTCGCAGTGCAGTCCCGAATTTGATATCGAATAGGAAACAACGACGGAGTCGCGGATAATCTCTATCTGTGTGTTCGAAAGCACATTACCTCGAAATATCTACAATGTACACACACGTGCACGCACACATCACATTAGCCTCGTACATTTACCTCGTTTAAAAATCGAGTTTATCAATCGAGTTGGTTTTACTTTAAGAAAAATGTGTGACGGGGCATTTGTCAACAGATACGTAAAACAATTTTCGCATGGCTCTGTTATTTTTCACGAGCTTGATACAATTCTATTATTTGTTACGTCGTTCAATTTTTCATCGCATACTTCTCAAAAGAGTTGTCGAATCGGTGTCAAATGAAAATTCAGCAGACGTTATTTATGCCGAAGTTTTATGAAGCTCGATTATAATGCGCTCATGTTTTCTCTTCTCACGTGAAAAATCGTTACGTTAAAATATTACTCGGAAAAGAAAACAGATTTTCCTCTTTTGCGAAATTTTTATTACCCTCATGATTGCGGACTCTGTTATATAAAGATTTTAATTGCGGCAGAAATTTACGATTCTCTTTTTCTCTCATTTTTTCTTTCCCCCCTCTCTCTCTCTCTCTCTCTCTTTCTCTTTCACAAAATCATACTTTAATGACTTTTCTTGTACATATGTTCTATTCATATAGTGAATTCTTCAAACTTGACGCGTTTCCGGTCTCCTTCGTCCGAGGGCAATAAACTCATAGCGGAACGTCGCATTTGAATGATGATTAATCGGATTTCGCAGTATCTAGATAACGGTAGAAGCTTTATTTTCCATCGTTTCAGCCCCGCGACGAACGCTTTCAGGAAATGAAGAGAAGCACGAATGAAAAAAGAGAGTCGAGCTCGTGACGTTTGAAAAGCCACGAAAGGGATCAAGGAGGATCCAATATATATATATGGCGCGTCGAGTAATTAATAGAATATTTCATGCACATGTGTCTGTCCCGTCTTACATTTAACGTTGCTCTTGTTTAAAAGTGTGTTGTAAATTAAAGACTAACTTTTTTTTCCTGCTTATCATGTGGGATACATCGCGTTATCGAAAATTATTTTACAACATCTTTTTTTTCTTCTTTACGTGAGACGCATAACCGACATTTTCCTATCGATCCTCGATAAGAATCAGACAGGCATTGCTAACAGGCATTAAGAGAAAGAAAAAAAAAGAGGACTATTAATGGCTCGTGCGCGAGTCAGAATAGACGAGCACGAGTGCTCGATCGCGTGACTGCCGGCCGTCACTGATGCGCCGAGATTAGGCCAGTCAACGTAACCTAATTAACGAAAGAACATTCAGCTGGATTTTCTACGTTTGCTTCGTTAGGTTCATCTCGTGCATTTTTTTTTCTTTTTGACGCGGTCAAAGATTTTGAATCTGAAACATAGAGAACGTCCTCAGACTTGTAAAATGTTGAATTCGGCATTTCCATTATTTAAGTTTTTGATTTTTAGTTTATATCAAAATGTGCGCGACGTATTGTTGTCACCACATTGGTGCATATGTACACCAACGAAAATAGGAAAAACACGATTTTTTCAAAAAGTTCTTTTTATTTTTTTCATTTTTTACCAAGAAAAATGTTTTTGCACATTAACTAATTCCATTCAATTTCTGAGAAATTCTTTACCTCTAATTTCACTAGTTTTAAATTATTTATCACCTTATTACTGGAAAGTTATTCGATTTCTGCAAAATGCAAAATTGCACCAGTGTGGTGACAACGTATACTGGATTGAGGAGTGTGGTGACGACGGGTTAATGTAATTATACGCTGATGTATTCGACGTTTTTTATTCATATACAATCGACTTTTGTGTTTTTCAGGATGCTGGGTAGTGTGGGTGGTCGACACGTGTCTACACGTCGACGTGGCAGCATCCCGCTTATGCGGGTGGGTCTTTCTGGTTATGGCGCGACCACGTCCGGGGGAAATGCGATCGACGGCGAGACGGAACCGATGCCCAAATATGCCGCCAGAAGAAGAAGAGCCGTCACCACCAGCGATCACAAGAGTTGTGCCCTCATACAGACACGACTCAAGCTTGGCGATATTATGTGAGTGTTTTTTAATGTTGTTACTTTTATTTAATCTTTTAGTTAACAAACATTCATAATTTTATGAAAGCATTTGCACAATCTGTGTCACAACTAAAAGAGGGGGTAGTTCGTGATATCAGCGCAATCTGTGTTACCGACATCGTTTCAACCCCCTTTTGTCGCCTGTACCGACTCGATGTCGGTACAGCTCAGTTATATAGATAACATTGATAAGGGGTATCAAATGGCGCATATTGTGTACCGTGATAAAGCAGGATTCACTGCAGTAGGTTTCAATCAGTGGCAACTGTCGGTAATAGTTTTCATCCCCCTATTTTTACTCCTAAGCAAGCGTCGGTAAGAGGGTTCGCACTTCCATGCTGTATCCTGATAGATAACATTCGTTTATATTTGATAACTATATATCACCCGTCGAATCAGTATTGATACACCATAATAGAGAGCAACTGAATTTAAAATTTATAATTTCTTGCGAGAATCGAAGTCTCTTAGTGTATCTTGTGAATTTTAAGACATTAACATTGAACTTATCTTTATAGAAAGACTTACAATGCGTTAAATAATTTTTTTTAAATCTGTAAACACTCAAAATAACAAAAGAATAATAGAAATATAAGAAAACAGTATAAATATATAAAATATTTATATTAATATTGCAAAATATTAAATATATGTATTTATATAAACAATATAAAAGTTAACACGTGATAATAATTGTGTCGTCTCTGTAATTTTGCGAATTGATCTTCTGAATTTATCTGCCAATGATAAACCGAGCCTTCGGTCACGTCAGGAGATGGTGCCAGATGAGAGCTGCGTCTGGCCATATCAGGTCATGCACTACTGCGGCCGAATTAAAGTCTAATGTAGCGAGGTGTCTGTACTCCCCTCGCGGTCGTCCGCTCGTTCCGTTCGGCTTTACACGCTATCGATTACTCTACGATTGTTTGGCCGTTACTTTCTATTTCCAGCAACGCGGGGCTGTCGCCGGCCGTTCACCAGCGAATCTAATTACGATTTCTCTCTCTCTCTCTCTCTCTCTCTGTGTGTGTGTGTCCGTCAGTCATCGTTTTGGCGACGTTCCTTCCTATATTTTCGTCGTGTTTCTTACATCTTTTCGAGAACGCAGATTTGAGGAGCGCTTTTTCTATTTTCGAAATGAGCACGTCGGTCATCTTACCCTATCTCATGAATATCAAATCGGCAAACTGCCAATATGCGCTTTTTATCTCAGCGATAAGATTTACGATTCATCCTTGCGCGCGACGCGCGCGAGGTACTCTTTTATTCGAGTAATTATTATTATTTTTTTGTTTTTTATCTCTCGCGTCTTGTGCGAACGTCCATAACCTTTTTCTGACATTCTTGCTTGTTACGCTCTCTTGTTACTTTATACGCTCCGCATGTATCTCATGATTCTTATTATCCGCGCTGACATTATTCTATTGGAGAAAAAAAAATGCTATTTACGTGATCGTGTAATTCGTTGACGGTATCACCGCGCTCTTGTCTATTCTCCATTCGATACCAAATAAATTAATATCTATTTCTCTCTTTTGTCGATCTATCTTCGACGTTCATTCTGTTTCACGTGTCCGCGCGATTACTAATTCGAGTAATCGTACAATATTATGTAAAAATAACTGTCCTATTTTTTTCTCTAATGGAGCATTTCAACAACATATCGCGCGACCAAAATCCGGACAGTCTGAATACTCTCACGATACTTATATTTCGAGTTCGTTTTTATTTGTATATTTCTATGTATAATCATTTTTCGATAAAGGGCATCTCATATCGATGATTCTAATCGTGACATGACCGGGTGAGCGTTCTCGAAGTTCACCTTTTCTCTCTCTCTCTCTCTCTCTCTCTCTTTCTCTCTGTCTTTCTGTCTCTCTCGGTTTCTCGCAAAAATAGAATCAATAAAAGGAATCGACGTTATGTGGAAGTAGGTCTGCGCGCTATCCCGCGAGTCAACTCGACAAGGTTCTCGACCTTTGCTATTAAGGGACGTACCTATTCGAGCGCCGCGCCGCGCCGCGCCGATTCGAGAACCACCCTCTTTTATTTATCACGCTCGATTCCGCGTTGTCTTCTCAGACGGATCGATGTCCCCTCTCCCTTTCGGCCTCCTGACTGACAGATTTTATTTAACGAGCGTCAATCGATGCCGCCTCGAGATGCTCGCGACATAGTGTGAAATTCGCCAAATCTGGGCTGAATCGGAATATCATATTAGAGATTGCATGCACATATACATGCACACAATCATGTACGAATATGTTTAATATATTACGTACAGTTCATCACATTCACTCCGTCTTGGAATTATTTCGGACGGGGTTATATTTTTAGAATAGTTACATCACAGTTATATTTTTAGAATATAATTTTAGAATATATAGCACACGTGTAATTTATTATTAACTTTTATCTTGTATTAAGTTTAAATAATGAAATTTTATTTTTATCGTATTACGGAAAAGTATCTCGTCATTTTTGTTTCTCACGTTCAAAACAATTTTTTTTTTTTCTGTAAGTGAAAACCTTCAGCGAGATATGTTTTTGTTTTTATTTTATCGTTATTACGTTATAGATATATATCTGTATACCGCCGCATCAAGCGCACGCGAAAAAATTGCTGCTTCTAGCAAAAGTTGCACGGCGCGGTCCCAAATCCTACGCATTGCCAGAGTATGGCCATGTTAGACGCATGCAAAAGCCCCCGGAACGATACCATCTAACCCTGATCGGTACTAACTCTGAAAACCCGGACCTACCCCCCGTGCGCTTTCAAGACACACGCCACTTTTCACGATTTTTACATTGCCACAGTTCGTCTAATTATGCGCCGCTTGCAACGCTATACAAAGTGACTGTGTAATAACGGACGGTCTTCAATTGTAAAAAAAGATGCTTCAAGAATTATTTTTTATTTTTTTTCCGCATGACAAACTCGACTTGCATAAAAGCGTGTCGTGAAAAAATATTGAATTAGAATAAAGATATTTTTTTTGCGGAAACCTGCGTTCGAGTCGGTGTGAGTTTTCAATATCGATTGCCGTCGCGTTGTCGAATCGGTACTGGCTATGCCATTTTTGAAGGATATATTTGAAGCAGATTTCAGAACGATGAACAATTCGTGACGTCCGATCGACACGGTTATTCGTATTCCGTTTCCTTCTCTCTTCTTTTCTTTTTTTTTTCCGGTTTCGTTAATAACTCGATCTTTCCTCGTTTCGAATCGAAACGATGAATCGAGTCGCAGAGTCGAGTCACCTCGGCGCGGTCGTGTGTTTCACGCTGGCTGGCTGCCGCTACCGCCGCCGCCGCCACCGCCGCCGTGAATCAATACCCGCATTGCGCGTGCCACCTCTCTTTCTCTCTCCCTCGTCTGGTCTGTACTACTTCTCTCTCTGTTTCTTGCTCGCCCTCCGTGAACACTTCTCAGTTGCTCTTCGTCAACGCGCGTTCTTTCTCTGTTGCTCTTATTTTCTCTCTCTCTCTCTCTCTCTCTCTCTCTCATTCCTCATGCGCGCATTCTTATTTTCTCTCTCGTTCTTCCAGCTTCTGTTTCACCCACACTTTCGCCCTATCTTACCCTCCTACAATGTTTCTCTCTTTCTCTTCCTTTACTTCTTGTCATGATACACTGCAGCCAGTATCACACTACA
>QVOB01009828.1:0-18357 GCA_014839585.1 Pseudomyrmex concolor | reverse complement strand
ATTTCAAAAACTTTGTTAAATTAATAATTTTTTGACACATCTATAATATATCTATAAATTATATAATAAAAACCAATATATTTTCTTAAAAATAAATTTTCAGAATTTCAAATAACAGGTGATAATTGTTTCAGACCTAAACTCCGAAGAAACACAATTTCCTTTAACTTCTCTTCTGCACTATTCAGTTACAAATGCGCACGTAAATCGTCCGCGTCGCGTGTGCACTACATATCACACATGCATCACTGTCGCCATTCTCACCGCTCGGGATCATCCAGCATCCCGGACCTTCATACTATCTGACGACGGCGCGTCGTTGCCCTCGTGCACTCTCTTCCTCTCTCTCGCTCTCCCCTCTTTCTTCTTATTTATGCGTGTTCCGCTCTTTCTCTTTCTCTCTTTTTTTTCTATCATTTACTAAAAGCAACGTTTCTCTCCCTCTCTCTTTCTCCCCCAACTCTCGAAGCAGAAACTCACTGTAATCACGACGAAGAAGGCTCTTATGTAACCGAGGCGACTCGTGACCACTAATCGACGGCTTTTTCCGCGCGTCGCGCCTCGTCGCCGCGATTTTCCGCGCCTCACTTTTTAAAACGACCGCGAAACCTATTAAAAACACAGACTGTGTCATTATCTGTCGCGGATAGCACTCGATTTGTATGCGAGTTTTCAAGTTGTTCCGAACTTAGAACACCGAGAATAATTGCCTCGAATTTATTGTTGTTGTTAGAAATGACGTTATCGTGAAGATTCACGCCTCTCAATGAATCGTGTTTTTTTCATTCTCTTCGACACACCTTGCGAACGAAAAAAAAACCACAACTATTTCTCTGATTATTACCGCGATGTATCGATCGCGTTTTCGCGTGTTACACGTGTTCGCGCGAAAAAACTCATGCTGATTCATTAATATGCATTACTTTTTTTTCTCGTATCTTACTTCCTATTTGTAGACACGTTTGTAACAAAAACCATTTTTAACACTTGATATAGGATTCTGAGACGTGACAAGAGAGTGGAATTGAAAAACGTCATTACATTCTTATTTCCTTCGACGACTAGTAAAAAAAAAAAAAAAAAAAAAAAAAACAAGATTGGTAACGCGCGATCAAAACGTTCAATGCCACGTCTTGGGTCTCTCTCGCTGACGTAGATGAGCATACGCCTACGTTTATCTCCGATCGCACAAAGCACAGTTAAAGTTAACCAGGTCTTAACCCTGAAGATAACCCGGATTATATATATCGGATTTCCTTAACACCATCATGTATCTTATCTGTGTTTGCACAAGAATGTTAAATAATACGAATAATACTACTATTACGAAGAAAACCTTATTTAGTTTTCTAAATTATTTAGTTTTCTAAAAAAATTTAAAAATCTCACTCCTCAAATAAAAGCAAACGATGTACTTGTCGAGTAAAAGATTTCAAGATTAAAAATACTTTATGACATAACTTCTCTCTTGAAGTTGTGTCACATGTCGGCACTTTGATATCTGCTTTGTGTTACTGATATCAAAATTTTTTTTTTTTTCGTGAAAAAGAGTTCATTGATCTTTATTAGTTTGCACATACTTATATGCGATGTGCGCGCACGTGTGTGCACGGTTTTACGTGCGCAAGATTTTATCAAAAAAAATTCGCGACGTCAAAATGGAGCGAGATTGGTCGCGGATGATACGTGAGCACGGATCTGCGCGAGCTCTAAGTGACTTTAACCGGTCTCAACGGCTCGGTAATTACCGCAAATTGACCAGCGGACCCCAAATGCGCGTGCGACGTATGTATATGTGGTGGAACTATGCGTATACGCATCAAATGCGGTGCGCTTGTATACGAGGAGAAAAATCTGTTTGAATTTAAGAATAAGCGAGTGGGCGAGCGAAAGTGTATTACGTGAGTGATCAAAAAGGTAAATATTAGTCTTCAACGTACGACAAACTTAAAAAGCTCTCACATTAATGCGATAATTATGTAATCACAATGTTCGCGCAGTCTCTACTCGCGTTACATACTGGCTTACAACAAGATAATTAATCTAAATTCTTGCTGTGAAGTTTCTCATCTTTTATTTGCAATTTTATTTCTGATCTCCGTTCTTTTTTCACGAAGTCCAGTTTTGTCGCTTTTCCTCGCCGGCGAGTCGCATTTATTGTAACAGCCTACATCTGTTCCACTCACTCGATTGAACTCAATTTCAAGAAGAGCTTTGAAACGACACGCTTTTTACACTCGCGAGTTTAACCGTGCGAGTTTCTTGCAATCGAACACGATTTGGCGGACAAATTCGATCTCATAAAGACATCTCGGAGCGATAAATTCTGTGTTGCGCGCGCGACGATGAGACGACCGGTGAGGAAAAACAGTCCCGTAATAAAGGGGGAGGAAGGCGGCTGTCATGGGAATCTCGTGGAGACAGAATGGGTGTAGGAAAGGTTTCGTCGTTCCCACGTGCTCGATTGCGCAAGCGGGGAGCCCGAACCGTCACTCTAATTTTAATACTCCTCCGCCCCCGTCCCTTTTCCGCCTTTCCGATATATATCGCGCATTTAAATCCGCCGCGTTTAACTCGGCCCGAACTCCGGCGCGCGCGAAACTCGAGAGCGGGATTTGTTGTGGAGACATCAAACGCGCGAGTGCAGCGGCCGCCGATGCGGCCAGATTGGCGCGGTTCTCGAGGTCGATGGCGTTCCTGCGATGCCCACGAGGATTGCACCACCGCGTTGTTCTATTCGGAAAGAATCGATCCGAACTCAAGGCGAACGGTTCTAAGTTCGTTCGCGACTAAATTAATCACGAAAATAATGCCGCATATAGCGAAATATCGAAGTATTGGACTTATATACGTATACGAATGAACTGTTACATGCACATTATCGGTTTACAGAGTATATAAATGCGAAAGAGTGCACACTTTCTGGTTTACACGTAAACCTATACGTTATGATAAAAACTTGCGTGCGATATCTTTAACAATCTATACCGCGCGAGAGAGCGCGCATTTATAAATAAATTCAACGGCAGCTCCTGTTGCGGAGCGGCACATCATTCGCTTTTCGAGTCGCTCACGGGAGATAATAATATAAGAAAGCGCGCGTTTTAAAGTTCTTGTTTGTCGCGTAACGCAAATAAAGCGACCCTCGTAAAACTCCGATTTTCCGCGTTTAGCGACGAGGCCCGGAGTCTCTCGCCCGTTCGTGGCGTGTTTACGAGCGTGTGTTGTTTATCCCACCCTTCTCGCGAATGTGCATAACCTATCGTGTGTGCGGCCAGATGCGCTTTTAATTCTTGGACGCGTTCGCGCTGTGCCAAGCGCGATATTTAGCACGCGCGTCGTCAGGCCCGCGCGCGCTCGCGTAATTTTCTCCGCCGCAAAAAAACACGCGTATATTTGTTGCACACGAAGGTGGGTGCGCGCGTTCGCAGGTGAGAGATGAGCCAAATGCAACTTGGGAACTTATTTCTTCTGCGTTCGCGTGTTATTTTCAACGCAAGTTTGACAATACAGAAAAGAAGGGAAACGCATCAGATGGAAAATAAACTGAAATTTTTGTTTGCAAAATATTCCTTTTTCAATGTTAAAGAATTCCGCGCGTTTTCAAGTCTTCACGTCTTCGGACACTTCGCATTTCTTGCATTTCTCAGTCTAAATTTATCAGAGAATTTGTTATGTATATGTGTGTAAATAAAATTCAAAGTATTTTTCAAAACATTGTCTGTCGGTCAGATTCAAGACTGCGCGATTTTATTTTACGTTTCGCATTTGAGAATTTTAATATAATTGTGAATTTTGTATTTTTTTGTATTTTTATTAAATTAGAATCTATTCTTTCTTTTTCCATATCGGATGCTCCGAAAGATCAAGAGGAACCTTGACTGTAACCGCGATACTCATTGCTGTTTACCGCACGAACATATACGCGTTGTAGATTTTATTACACTCGTCTCTGTCAAATGTTACGTAACGATTGAGCCGCGATAACAGTCGCCGGGAATCGATATAGCTCGCGATCCTCGCGAATAATATACGTCAGACGGGTGACGGATTTATTCATTATTGCCGTCTTGCGGTACCTTCTTCGTCGCTCTGTTTTTCACCCTCTTTCCCTCTTCCTCTCTTGTCGAGGACAAAACAAACTACTGCCACTCTTTTCCTCTCTTCGTCGCGAGTTATTGTATATTGGCACTCTCTCACTTATTTTCGATCTTCTTAGTTCATTGTGGACCGTTTTCCGCGACGTAGTTGCTTGTAAATTAAATTACACTTCGTAGCACTTGTGGTTTCTTCTTTGAAAAAATAATGAGGCTCGTTCTTTTTATTTTAAATAAAACAGAATCGTTTAGTTTATTCTTAACATAGAAATTTGATTTTTTTAGACTAGTATTTTTTTTAAGTTATAAAAAGACAGATGTACAATGTAACTGTAAGCTAAAAACATCAAGCACTAAAATGCTGCTAAAATGTAGAATTTATTATTGACTTTTGTCGACTCTGTTCGTAAACATCACACACGCCTATAAAGTAGTATAAAACGGTCGTTATTTTAACAATGTGTTGATCTTCCGTGAAGTCTTCGGCGATAAATCGAATTATTAGCTGTCGAAATTAATTTTAAGGCGGGAAAAAATTAATTACGACCGGCTTTACGACGCGAGGAATGATCGCGACCGGCTTTTTGTAGATCCAGAAGGTGGCGGCAAACTGAAGGAGTAAAAACAGAGAGAAAGAGAGTGTGTGAGATGAATCTGAAGCACGGGTGAGTATCCTCGCGATCGCGCGATTGCGCAATCAAGTGCACGCGGAATTCGCGGATGTTCTGCCAGCGAGTGCGCGTGAGCGCGAAATGGAATTCGGCCAAAAGCCGCGTTGACTCTGTTATTAAATCGACGACATAACGTAAAATTGGTTTTCCGGTTGGCTTTGCCATTTGGTGTCCATATGCACGAATACTCGAATCTTCATTTTATTGATTTTATTCTTGGGAATATCTTGCGATCGATCGATTCTTTTCAATCGCGGATTAATCGAAGATATCGCGAACGAATGTAAAAACAAATTCTTGTGAAAATTTAAAGAGATCAATTATATAATTTGTAAAAAAAAAAAGAAATAAGAGGATCAAATTTTAATATCTCAAGTCACACAAGAGATTTCGTTGGCGATTTGCATGGTTTCGCATCGGGAAATTTCTCAAGAGTGCAAAACATTCCGATCTTTGATCCGAGAGATCTTTAAACTTTCAGCTGCATGAACCTTCAGATCTTCAAACGGGCAAACTTCCAATGCTTCTTATTCTCTCGTATGTTTCAAGCGCGCCTCTGTTTGAAGTTTCTCTTTTTCTCTTTCTCTTTCTCTTTCTCTCTCTCTCTCTTTCTCTCTCTCTCTCTTTCCCTGAATCTTCAGACATTTAAGTTTCTCGACGTTCGAATCTTCGGACATGCGAACTTAGATTTCTCTGAAGTTTTAATTGCATTGAGTCTTCGAATTTTCACATTTGTCACCATAGTGGCTCTTCGAACCTTTTTTTAACACACAACCCTCTGGATTTACACAAGCTGTGGGATGTCTCTGGTGTACCGGATGTATGTCAAGTTGAACGTCGCGCGATCCTCGCGCGCCGTCGAGTTTTTATCGCGCCGACCAGGTTTCGGCCTCCGCGACAGACTGAAAAGCACTGCCAAGTCGTGCGGCTGCAGTTTGCGGCGATGCACTTATCGCCGCTCGTCGCGCCAATATGTTTAACATTGCGCTTCGTTCCTTCTCTCTCTCTCTCTCTCTCTCTCTCTCTCTCCCTCGCTCTTTCCTGTCTTATTTTCTCGTCATTCAGATTTGCAAATCGCGGCTTTTCAACACGCACCTGCTTGCCGAAGTCACGCCAGACTCAGTCGCGAAACTTCGCTTCTGCGCTTCGATCTGCGCCTCGGATCTCGACGGTTGTTCTGTAATCAGCTGATTACGTATTAAAGTAGCCCGCGAAGTATTTATATTCTCGAGTATATTACGCGAGATATCGTTTCAAGCGCCGATTTTCTTTTATCGCTTTATTTTTTACGAATATTTATTTATTTTTGTGTTATTGTTCCTGACCGTATATCGCGTATAAGTTTTCCCGCAAGGAATTCCGTCGTTCTCAAAACTTTGTGTTTTCTGTCTCGCGCGTTCGACCGCTTATATACACATCCGCGCCGATATATATCTCGCCGATCTCGCCAATAAACTTCGTCGCGAAGAACCAATGGAAAAAGCCGGTTTATGTCGGTGAACAAATTTAAAAATAATACGGCGCCGTTCTGCTCGCACGCGACAATTTTAATTGAGGACATTGAACTAGCCTGAATCTTCCGAGACACACGCGTGTTGAGAGAACTTCGTTCTCTCCTCCCAATCGCGTGATCATTGATTAGAATCCTCGAACGATTTTTTCATATTCTTCCGAGATCTCTTTCATTTTCGTCTTCCGTCTTCGAGAGCGCAAGGATTTAAACGTTCGACGTTAAAGAATCATGTGTCCGAGCGTAAATCGTAAATTAAGGAATCGGAAGATCATGTACCTTTTTTCAACGTTAAGATATATTTTTCTCTCGCTCTTTCTCTCTCTCTCTCTCTCTCTCTCTTTTGCTCTTTCTGTCGGTCATCTTTTGACTTTTAGATTGTATGAGACTCATAAATTATTCAATTGTTCGGTTCTTTAAGTATCAAATAATATACGCCTGAGGCAACTACGAGATGCGACGAACATACAAGCACATTCACCGCGGCGATAGGTATCAACCGTTCGATTTAAATCGATCCGAGCGTTGTTTTCCTCCCTTCCCTCGTCCGCTCCTCTATTGTTGCTGAAAGCGATTCCTTATGCAATCGATCTGGTTAAGCTCCCAAGGTCCCGACTATCTTGCGCTCGATGCATGTTCTTCGACGCATAATCGACGTGTAATGAATTGTGCCGAAAAAAAATTATACCTCGCGCAGATATTATATTCTATTGCGACATTATTGCTTCCGTCACAATTTATTACTGTGCGTGTCATGTGCCATGCCATGAGCTTTCTTCTCATGAGCGCCGAACCGTATCTCCACCGTGGAACGTTCCAACTGAACGGCTCTTGACTGTCGTGAAACGAGCTGTCGATTGCCGATGAGGAGCGCGAAACGAGATCGACGATGTGTGCCGAGTAACTCCGGCGAGGTCGTTCGCGTAACCGGGTCGAGATCGAAAAGTTGCAGCCACAACGGCGACGGGTGACGACGACGACGACGAAGACTGACGTTAAGGACGCAAAGAATTATTTTGAGACGCCGTGTGAGCACGTGGTCGCACGTCTCTGCGATGTCAAATCCTCTTTGCGAGTCGCATTTCGCGCGCGATTTTTAGAACGGCTGATATTTTCCATTAGATAATAGCCGCTCTTATTGCGTCTTCGACGAGTAATGTTTGTTCCTCATTCGCACACGTTGCTTTTTTCTAAATTACTACGTTCAGTACGTGTGACAAAGCGTTCGCGTGACAATCGATACGTGTGACAATCAATCTTGGCATTTTAAGAACTGAACATTAATTAGTTTTTTTTTTGTTTTGTTTTGTTTTGTAAGAAAGTACACGATTTTTGTACAAGAAAGAACCTTGAACATTTCTCGAAGATAACACTCTCTCTTTAACGAGTTTTCTACTAAGTTTTACTTCTAATCTTGACTTTTTTTATTTTTAGCTAGCTATTACGCTTATCTATGCCCCGACAATATGTTTCCGCTTTCAGTTCTTATTTATCGACATTTATCATTGACAAAACATCCGTAAAATGTAAAACCGTAATTTTGTCTCGAAAAAAACCTCGAACAAAGGATCCAATGACTCGGTGAATATTTTTCGGCCTTAACAAACGGACGACAAACGTATTGTGGTTGTTTCATCTCACTATGTTTCCGTGCCATTGGTATTACAAAACGGATAACACAACAGGTACGGATAATATACAAATAAAGATTGTGTAATCCAACGTGTAATGCAACGTGCTCGTCGAGCGGAATATCGTAGTTTTACGCGAAGTAGCTTTCAAAAATGAGATATCTTCGTGTGCGGATCCTTATAAGAGGAGCGGTCGAACACGCGCGAGGAACAGAAAGAGATATCGCGTTCTCCCCAGTCTCCCGGGTAAATCGATGCGAGTATACGTTTCTCTTCCAAAAAAAAATTACGGTTTGTACTTACACAAACCCCCGAGAGCAAGAGATGTAAAAATTAAATAAAATTGAACCTAAAACTGAGAAGAGAAAGTTAGAAAAAAAAAAAGTAAATAAATGAAAGTTTCACGCGAAAAAATATTTCTTTTTCTCCCGTCAACAGCCATTCAATTTATTCTATCGTCACCCGCAAATACTTACTTCACGGTAACGTCAACATCGTCTACAGCATAAACATGCGAACTTCTCGACTGCTCGTGGCCACGACACTGGACTTGCGCGACGCACCACTTTCGCCGGTCGCTCTCGCTTTCGTTCGACTACCAAGGGGGGTCGTCGACGACGAGATGCGGTGGATGTCACGGCTATAAACGCGCACGCGAATATCGACGGGAGGAGCAGCGACCGCGGCGCCGTGAGTCCGTCACGCTTGCGCGTCGCTTCCATCTAGATGAGAGAGAGACCGAGAGGAGCCGATGCTTTGCTCTGGTTCTGCTGTGTGCTTTAAGAGGAACGAACCGAACACCGAGAAAAGTCCACGGCGATTCGAAAAGCGACACGAGAGACGTGCCGGATAAACAAATGTCAAAAATCCGCGGCGAGATTCGATTAGGAGGCAGTAATTATATTGCTCTTATATAACTCTGCAGGGAGGATATACTGTCGAACGCTAAGAGCCACTATCATGTGGCTTAAAATTTAATAATCAAGCCGGCACAAACATATGATTCACAGATATGTATTTAATTACATACTGTATATCGCCAAGTAGTCGTCAAATAAATATATACAATAGATTGGTACAAGGATCTATATACAATAGATTGGTACAAAAACAATGTTTCTACTTTATTTTATCAATAAAAAAATAGTAAATGTTTTATTGTAGAAAGAACTTCAAAAGACATAATTAATAAATAAAATAATTATTCACATTATCAGCGTTTGCGTAAAAATTTCAACAATTATATTCACTCAGGACTAGAGCACTTATTCTATAAAAAAAAAATAAAAAATACACTATACATTACATACATGATGGAGAGAGCTTGAACGACCTGACGTGAGAGCTTTTCCACTTCCGGTATCGGAGCCGACTGGAGATCCGCGCGTTCTCCGACGAAATCGAGAGTATGGAAAAGTCAATGGAAAGTGGGGGGAGGGTAAGAGCGGCTGCGCAAGGGTGGAAAAACATCCGGGAAACAGCGGGAGAGAGACTACTGGGAGTAGGGGATAATATCGGAATCTGCCGACTCTATCTCTCCCTCTCTCTATTTCTCTCCGCAGCCACAGTGGAAACGCCCGACACCCAGGGCGACAAGAAAGGAAAAGGGGTTGTCTTATATGGGCCACGATACTTTTGTTGTTTTTTCTTCTCTATCAGGGAGAGCAACTTCTCGGCGAAATTCACGGGGGTCGAGAAAGAGATAACGTTTCGCTACGCGAGGACGCAAAAAAAAAACTTGTTTTTACTCGTGTTCTCCGATATAGAGAGAAGTTATTTTTAACGGCGGCGTGTTGTATGTCGTACAGCGAAAAACCATGCTGGTATTTTCGATATTTTTTGTTCGCGATTTCAATCTCACAACCGGAAAGGCATATATATATATATATTGATTGCGCAATGAAACAAATTGCAATTTTGGAGTAACTTTTATTCGAGTGTCTATACCGTTTTGTTTGCAATTTTACGTAAATTATTTGTTTAGTCAGTAAAAAAAATTTCGCAATATAATATTGAATATCGTAATTACTAGCATAAATACGGATTTGAAGAAAATTGCGAGTAAATTTGTGTGTGTGTGTGTGTGTGTGTGTGATACGCACACATACATACATACACACACACACACACACACACACACACACACCACTAAAGTGTTAAAAGTAATTTCAAGTTTCCGAAAGTAAGGGAACAGCGGGAAGGAAAACGCGAGCAATATTCCGAAGAAACGCCGTTGACTCAACTCGTAAAAGCGGCGGCGCGCTTAAACGGCAGCCGCGCTTATTATCGGAGTATCTTCGACAGACAGAGCGAAAAGCGTGAAAAAGCGAGGAGAAAGCCATAATAGAAATATGCTCAGAGAAAAGGAATACGAGCGAAAGAAGAGAGAGAGAGAGAGAGAGAGCATTATCGGCTGTCTTCTCGCGTGATAAGGCGCGAGATCAACCCTTGAGTGGCACGAGATATCGAATGTAAAGACGAAGCCGATGAAAGGTTTCAAAAGTTTCGCAAGAAAGAAATCAACGAAAGAAGCAGTAAAAGCTTTAAAATCACTAGAGAAAAGCCGATCTTTTCTATCAATATTTAACGTATTGTACTTCTGAATGCGAAAGAAAAAAAAAAGATACGTAGAAATATCACTTAAGCGAGATGTTTTTTTTTTTTAATTCTGATTACTTTTTAACTTGAAATAAAAATTTTTTATGACTAAACTTATACTTTTCGTTAGTAACAATGCATGTTACTTACAATGCACACGTAATCTTTGCGTGACAAGTAAAATATTGAGAAACCGGAATACTAAATTAGTTCAATAAACATGCATTAGTTGGAGCAGCCGAATTGTCTACTGAAAATCGGTAGACTCACATTGTTGGTGAAATAATTTGCGTCCGGAACGACCAGTCGAGGGTTGAATCTACGTTGTAAAAGAAAACAAGGGAGGCACTTACCTTGCGTGACTACTCCCTCGCGGTTTTTGCCGGGAGAGAGAGAGAGAGATGGTGTTTCTTTTTTTTTCTTCTCTAAAGTATGCATTAAGTCGACCATTTATACGCACAGTGGCTTTAAGGTTTTAATAGCACGGAGTTTTGTGCAAAGTTACACATTCAATTTCATAAATTACACAAGCGAATTTAATTAATAAAACGGACATCGAAGGACACTATAATATAGAGATGGATATTAGTATTAACTTTCATTATCACGCGCGGTTTCATTATCAATATCGCGAAATTAACGAACACAGACTTTGCACGACGGTTATTCCGAAATGACGCAATCTACAATTGTCTTTGTAAACATCATTACTCACTGCGGATTGCACGATTTTTTTTAACTTTTCTTTTGATGAGAAGAAGTATGATGCAACAATCAGATCCAAGTTCTTTCAGTGCAAACGATTCCGATTAAATTCAGGTTGTGTGTAAATTTCGTAAGCCACATCTATGTCTAAAATTAATTCAAAGACCAACTAATCACATTTTGCGAAAAAGCAGTATAAAGGACTGTAATTAAAATTTTTCGTACTTTCGTCATAAAACGTGAGTTGGAATAAAATTATTTGCCCCGCGAAAAAAAAACTAGATTTAGTTCAGAAGAAGCAATCTCTGTCGAGAGATGTAAGCCAGACTAAAACGTGTAAATCGATCAAAGACACTTCTCGTTATAAACAATTTCAATTGAGTAAATACAAGATATAAATTATGTTCATGCAAAAAGTGAAGCGAAAGCAAAAGTCGAAGATACTCCGGAGATGCGAAGAAAAGCCAGCATTGAGATAATAAAAGAGATGAGTAGATCCTACCTTAGAACGTAGTTGACGCAGACAACGGAGATCGGTTTCTGCTGCTTGGAGCAGTGGATGAGGGTGGCCTGCGTGACGACCCAGACGTAACCACCCCGTTTGTTGAGGAATCTATATGCCACGGTCTCGCATTGGCCCTTGCTGAATACTGAAACAGAACGGACGTGATGACATGAGAGCGGTTGTCCCTGGACTCCGGACGACAGGCGTATTCGCGCGACTTTAGTAGCGGGTTGTGCCGAGCTGCGTGCGCGTTTCGGCTGACGAAAGATGCACCGTGAGATTGCAAATTCGCATTTCATCGATTGGCACACCAATGTCAAAAAATTTACGTTAAATAAGTGAAACAAGTAACAATAATTACGAGATATGATACGATAAAAATGTTCTCTCCCTGTAATAACATAGAATTTGGTTTTTTTTTTCGCTAAAAAGCAAGGAGAAAGATGAGATGATATTTTCGCGTCAAAATTTTATTAAAGCTGAAAAATGCAGAGTCCAATTCCGCAAGATTACGAAACACGAAAACGAGAACACCAAATATTTTATTGCGGTCAAAGCCCCGCCGCCGTAAGATTACTTCGCAAGTTCCGAGGCCCGAGGGTAGACAAGCCTCTACACGAAGCACATTATCTTGTTCCCGGGAAATGGAGAGTGGGGATGAAAATATATCTCCTCCGCATCCCTTCGTTCGCGTAAAACGCCGTCGGGACAGGATTAGTACGGAGCTGATTCGGCCGGAAAGCCCCGACGTTGGTGGTCGACGGGGTGAGCTTCTTGACGGTTGCGGATTGTTCGAATCACGGGTGAAGCTCCTCTGTAACGGTCCTAGATCGTGCTTTACGATCGTACATCTTTCCGTACCGAGCGTTTAACGATTATCTTTCTCTCTCTCTCTCTCTCTCTTGGATACTCATAAAAACAACTCGCTCAGATAAAAATTTCCTCGAGAAGATATTTCTCTTATCTAATACAACGTATAAATTGTTACTTTTTTCAGCGCGTGTAATGTAATCGTTCCACGCATATCTGAGGGTGACGTTCGACGATATCTCAATGTAAAATACTTGTCAAACGATACGTATCTCTTGATGGCTTTCTTGTGACCTCGCGCAGTTTGTTTCGCGCTGAATTTCACGTTTTATTATTTATTATCCGCAATTTTGTTCACAATCAGATAAGAAAGAAACGTTCGCGATAGTTGTGTCGTGAGCACTCCGGTGGGACATAATAATTGCATAACCGGTAACCGATGATAACGTTAACCGCTAGTGAATTTAGCTCCTGGTAGTCATAAAAAAAAAGTTTTCGTCGGGTAACAGCGCAATAAGAGATAAGATCGTCCTTGAGACATTTTCGGTCGTGTCATTCACCCTGTCATCGATCCGCGACACGCTTTCCCTTTCTTTCTTCTCAATTTCTTCTGATATACGCGTTTGTTTATACTATTCAGCTTCGATAGTTATCGCGGAATTACGTTTGTCTTCCGTATATTATTCTTGTGTAATATAATTAAGTGTAATATAAATTTAAGAAAAACTCGACAACCATAAAAACGGGAAGTTTTAAAAAAAATACTTACGACATTTAAAGCACTTGTCTAGTGCCAGATTGTCGAGCGCGTGATGAAACTCGAAGACTGATTGACCCACCAGTTCTTCATTGTCCCAGCCCAGATATTCGGCCAGTCTGAAACGCAAAAACCAACCAATATAAATAACAAAACAGTTTTAACAATAAAAGTTATCACACTCTTTGTTTTCAAAATACTATGTATATACATATATTTATTATATTACGTGTCAAGAGAAAATTACACTTATGTGTTGTACGATAAAAATGGCCCAATTTATCGGACGATAAGATTGATAAAAAAATATTAAATCAATCTTGCGCGCTTAGTATTATGCAAGCTAACGACTAATCAGAGATTGAAACGAGAAGTCAAGTTTTATCTGTCCGAAATAATTTTTATGCGAAAATAAAGTTGTGTCAAATTGCACGAATTGATAGTTGCCTACGACGATCGTAGAAAAGCCGATCGTAAAAAATAACGTGCCACTTACTTCTCGTCAGCGTAGGTGAATTTCATACTGAGACTGTGCTTTGATAAGAAAGTATGACGTCCTAAAGGTATTTCAATGTTACTCGGATGGGGTATGGGACTACCCACGAGCACTAGAGAAGCACCTGTGTCATGTTCAATGGAATCATCATCTTTCTCACGTTCTTCGTCATCAACTTCCATAGAGTTTGAGTTCGAGTCGCGAATGTTTGTCAATCTGCCGGTACAGTGAATCACCTACAAACATACAAAATAGAGGATAAAATATTAGGAAGATATTTAACTAAATCTTAAAATAAATATTTTGTAAAAAACTATTTAATATTTATTTAATATTTATTTGATAAAATGGATTTTAAACAGATTAGCATTTTTTATTCACATCTTATTCATAAAAATTATATAAATTGTTTTTTCTCAATTATTTCTTCGAACCTTGTAAGAGGCGCTCTTCAAATTGACTTTTCTGCCTTTGTTGGTAAGAGTACACTTGAGCCGCAGGAAAAAATTGCAGGCACGTTTCTTACTATTGTCTGTAGGCTTCACGGAGAGGCACTCGCGCAATTCGTCATGATCGCAAGGGTGGCTGTATTCATACACACTTTGTCCCATCATGTCCATCTACGCAAAACCCGCGAACATAAGAAAAAACATTTAAAATTTATCAAATTCAAATTTTTCCGCAAATAAATTTACAAAATTCTATGAAAAATAAAATGTGTATTAATAAAATTTGAATTTTTTCCTAAGTATTTTTTTATAAATTAAATTTTATACTTTAGAAACATCTATGTTATTTTATATGTATGTTAAACAATGAAACTTGCGCCACACAATATTCTTCTTAGTTATACATGCGTGCATGATGATTTTGCAATTTTGTGATTTCAAAATCACGATTAAGTCAATTCCGACGCAATTTAACACAAAACAATATTGTGCGCCGCGGGCGTTACTTTATAAAACATTAAAACATACGTTTATAGTTAAAGTACAAAATATTTTTACACACAATTTGATAAGAAAATACTTTCGTGTAATCGTTCATGTGTTTACTTTACTTTTACTAATTATAGTAATATGTTTACATTCGTACTTGTGACACTCCGAGATAATCGCTGACATTCTCCGAGAGGTAAACCATATTGCCGTCACTGGAGAGTACTAACATAAAGCCATTGAGAGCTTTTGGAAATAATTCATCCAGTTTTGTCGAGGACTCGGATTTCGCCAATGAGGCTGGAACTTGCATTAACGAAAAATCGAAATTTAGCCAATGTATCATACTCGAAGATCTTAGATCTCACAATCCGAGAACAAAATAGAAACATGATCATACAAGATTATATATAAATGATCAGACCCGAGACCAAATTTCGGATCTGATCTTATATAATCATAAAAAATCAGATCCGAAATTTGGGCGCGATCTGATCACTTATATATAATCTTATATGAATCGTATGTTTCTATTTTTTTTCAGAAAGAAACTAAAAATTTTACATTTACATTACTAAAATGTACTTTCAAAAATGTTTAATTTATTCACAATTCAAAATCAAGACGCAACATCACGGAGTTAATGATGTGCAAATAATTAAAAGTAATGATACATTATGAGTAACGGAAGTTATTTGTATTATAAATTTAAAGTAAATTGTAGAGACTCACTGGAGTCTACGACGGCTCGAACTTTGAGGTAGGCAATCGCCAGTCTCATTACGCTGGCCTTATCTAAGTGCGCCGCTTGTTCCGGTGCAACCGGAAGCGCGGCTGCAAGCTCGGTGAAAATATCGGTCTCTCTGCTGCGTCTGCAGCGCGCCGCATCGCGGGATCTCTCCTTCCTTTTTTCATTGCTCCTGCAACAAGGAAAGTTTTCTTTAAAAAGTGCATTTATCGGTTGTGAGATAAATCATGGTCCCATATATCGCACAATCTACAATTAAATTGGAAAATTTTCTTCAGAGATAATCACACACTTTTTACTCTTTTTTTAATTAAAATGCAATATGAAAAATGAACATTGCAAGAAACAATTAATTGTGTAAAAAAACGTCAAAAAGTGAAAATCACTTGCAAGCCTTCATATTGGATTCGATACGAAAAGTGGCTTTGAAGTACAGTATATACACCTATATCTATAATATATACCTATGTACATATTTCTTATCGAGTTCTATATATACTTTTTAAATAAAAAAAAGTAAAATGAATCACACGCATGAGAGCTCTCGTCCTAATCCTATCTTCTATTAAACTTTCTTTTGTGTAAACAACATCCTGAAGTACCTCGTGACACAAGTTAATATCACATCGGATATTATATACTATCGCGCACGATAAGGCTCATTCCATGAATCTAGAAAGTTGTCGTTGTCCACTTAATACGAGTTACGATTAAATATATACAAGAACAGTTGCTGTAATATACATAGTTGCTTCTCAAACGACCGATCACATTATTGATTCAAGGAAAATAACATGCAAATATATGTAGTGTATGCGCGCGCGCGCGCGCGTGTGTGTGTGCGTGTGTGAGAAAAACAAAATTTAAATGAGAAGATAAAGCTGATTGAACTTGAAACTTAATTAGTTGCTTAGAAAGAGTTGTGTATTTTTTTTACACAAGAATGTAAAATAGTTTTTTGTTGAAAAATATAAAATTTTATTTACTTGAAAATGAAACAAGAGAAAGTAGATTGCTCTCCGCAAAAAAATACTGAAGTGTCTGAAGTATCTTTTTAACGGTTGCATTCTGCAGTGGAAACAATAGTATCAAGCAAGCGTGCTTGATACTATTGTTTCCACTGCAGAATGTAACCGTGACGATACAGAAAATGCATCTTTTTGGTTTTGGAAAATGTCGGCGAGTTATCGCGAAGCGAGACGTTATCATCAAGACGAACCGACCTTCGAACGATACGTCTTTCGAAATCGATCCTACGATCTCTCACGTTTTATTTCTCTTTCACCTTCCTCCTACCGCTATCGGTTTAAACCAGTCAAAGTCAACCTGACTGGTTACTTTAACAAAACGTCCAATATAATTAAACGATGCAGAAAATCCCCACAGAAAAACAAGATATCTATCAGGATTGTTGTAAAATCTTTAGAATTTCATTTAAAAATTCACTTAAAAAGCATCGTTTTTTTTTACAGAACTTGATCTTATTTTTTAAATTTCATGTTAAAGATATATATTAAAAAATAGATTTAAAAAAAAATAAAAACTGTAACTCAGACAGTTTTGGAGCATTTTAAAAACTTTTATAGAAGACAGTAAATTTGTTATTTTTATGAGAAGTTGTAATAAGTTAGAAAACATTGAAATTCCAAGTTTTTTATGCTCAGTAAAGATTTTATTATTATTATTATCGTGACGATCGAGTAATCATTGACTTACAAGTAATCGAGAAATTGTTCGTCTTCTGGATAGCCGTAATGCCAGCTATCATTACCGTCGTAGCCGGTGTGCAGATTCTCGTACATACACGGTGGTAAAACGGGTGTACCATAAATATTGTTGTCGTAAAGGGGACAGCGATCACTCGCCGGACATTGCAGCCAGCGTTTTTCGCTGCAAAATTCGAACAATCCCGGACAGTTGTTGCAGAGCCAATTGCTGCCCGGTCTCGGATCATTCCGTTCAAGAGTATCTCCGACCATATTGCGACGGATCTCGCGACGTTCAAACTCGCAGGATCGCGGATAATTGAATTTCAGATCGCACGTCCGCGGTGAATCGTACAGTCGTGGATCGTCGTGATAGCCTGGATCATGGCGAGATCGTGGATCGTTGAGTTCCAAAACGTTGTATTCTATTTGGCAAGCACGGGAGTCGGAATATCCCATGTTTCGCAAGTCGCTCGATGCTAGATTGCAAGGACGCAAATTATAAGTAGTGTTCAGATTGCCTTCCGGCGTCACAATACGATCTTGACATGATTGCTCCTTTGATCCACCGTATCTCGGTCTCTTAAAATGGCTCGCACGACTACTCGTCGAGGACGATTTGTCCGTCGACGAATCAAAGTACATCGCGAGGTCCTCGACGTCGATCGGGCCCAACTGACAGTTCTTCGGTATCATCGGGCAGGTCTCTGGAATTTGCGAGACAGCGGCTACCGGTTGGCCATCGTCGCGACAGAACGACATCGCTTCCGAATTGTTGCAGTTGGCGCTCGCTTGGGCAACATTGCACAACGCTGACGTAACGTTACACGCTATGTTGCAATTGCCTGCACCGAGTGCATACGAGACTCTCGTCGTCGAGCGAGATGTCGTTTCGGTATCGAAAACTCGTGATCTGCTATTATCGTCAGTGTGTGACGTAACGATAGGAAAGGATGAGGCGATATTGCCGGGCAAGACGTTTGCCATCTTGTCGGATACGATCGCTGAATCGCAGAGCACTGGCTTCTGCAATTCGCGCAATGAAAAATCAAGTTCTTTTCGACTCGTCACATGACGCTCGTCAAAACTCGCGTAATCCAATGCCTTGTCGATCCAACCGTAATACGAATCCGTGCAACGACCCTGTTGCTGTTGACAACCGCTATCGAAGAAGAGAACTCCCTC